>JACGTP010000014.1:2753924-3036056 GCA_023678845.1 Mischocyttarus mexicanus | reverse complement strand
AAAGATATATGTACAATAAATGATAAAATTTATATAATGATTTTTTCTATGTATTATATTGTTATTCAAATTTTATAACAAAATTTATTTTAATTTAATCTTCTCCTTTTTAAATAATTCTATTTTAAATAATATAATTGGTATCGATCGATATAATTATATATGTAATTTTTTACAATTTACCCATATCTACTTTTAGCTCACCCTGTATATAGAAATATATATAATCTTATTTGTGTGTGTATACGATTATGTAGGTATTTGTTAAGTAAGAAGAAAAAAAAAAGAAATTCGTGCTTTTCTTCTACATAAATATTGAACAAACTAAAAGCTTTGGGATCTAACCTGAAACTAGAAATACTTGGTGGTAAAAATACATTATCAAAATGGCCATTTGGTTTCATGATATTAAATAATTAATAATTAGGTTACTTGTTCTGTTTTTAATCCAACAAACATGAAGATAACATTTACCTACTCTTAAAATAATTTTACTACGTTGATTTTTTATATATAGAAGTAAAATTGTATAACATTAAAAAACTTCGAACAAGAAATAAAATACTACAATACGCGTATATCAATTTTTCCAAAAGCAATGTTAAATCTAAATCAAAAAAACTCACGACGTAACACCTTAAAAATTTGATAAATATTAAACCAAACGCCTGACCAATAAAGTTAGTAAAAAATATTACAAGAAAAATAATAAAAATAAGGGAAAAATCTATAAATTATCGAAATTTTGCATTACTATCGGTCTCGAAACTTTTCTCAAGTATTATTGAGTTATGCACAAAGCCTTTGGGGATCTTCTCTTGGCGAAGAACTTCGAACGTGGGTATAAAGAATTCAGCAATTGAGAAAACGCGCGCGCGCGTTTCAGTCATTAATAAAAGAAGAAAGAAAAAAAGAAAAGAGAATTTGTGACATCTTCATTAATGATAATGATCGCGTTCCAGGAGTCTCTTGGTGAAAACTCGCGAAAGGAAACATCACGAATTTGTATTCAGTACGACGATATGGCCGAATTTGTAGGTTAGGTGTGTATATCTATATAAGAAAGTAAGTAAGTAAGTTAGTAAGAAAAGCATACCACGGAACAAGATTCGAGCCAAGTCTCGATCTACCAACCCTTCACCTCCCTCCTTCTGGAAACCCCCACCCCAAGTCACCAACAACCCTCAACCTCTCAGAAAATCAGGGGTGGTTTCGCGAAATAAACTGTAACGATGAGGGTTGCAAAAGTAGAGAAACGGGAGTGAATTGGTGGGGTGGGGAAGGGGTGTTGCAAAGGTTCCTAGGAGTTTTAAAGGGGGTTTGTGGAGAATTTTTCAAGGATGGGAAGGGATGTCGTTCCTGTGCTTCAACTTCCGACGATAAAAGTGAGCTAAGACCAACCAACCAACGCACACAGTTATCTTTTAAACCGTGAACGTAACCATAACGTTATATAACTGTATACACACTAATACTCATTCTTTTATCTTTTTCTAGGCTAACATTCTAGAGGGGATGGCTTTTAAGAGACTTTATTTGGCGATCGTAACTGTTCTATCTTTATTTCTTTATTTCTTTATTTCTTTCTGCGGCTCATTGCACACCATAATCGAACTAAATCGATGTATAAATAAAAAAATACATGAAGGGGGGAATATCGTAATGGGTGATTTCTTTGTAATAAAATGACCCTAAATGAACAACCCATAGTGATACATTTTTATTGGTATTATTTCTCAAGATTTATTTTTTTCTTTTATTTCTTTCTTTATTTCTATCTCGGTGCGTTTCTTCTTCACCGTTCGTGAATTTAGAATACACGTTCTATAGGAGAAATGACTTCCCATAGACTTTCAGGATGCTGAAAAATGTCCCTCGTATTATCGATTTACGAAATGCTGAGCTATTCTCTCTCTCTCTCTCTCTTTTTCTCTACGATATTCCTACTTTCGTATCTATCAAATATTTCTCTATACTATCTATCTGTATACGTATATTCTCAAATCTATTGTTTATCGATCAACATCGAGGAAAAGAGCTAAAGCTTTAGAATTTTGCATGCTCACGTTTTTAAATCCCCCTTCCATCTCCACCCTCTCCCACACACACACCCCACCGCACAGATGTTTCTCTTAAAACGATCAAACAAAACAGAAATGCGAACTTTTCTATTATAGATTCGTATTTGATAGATTTATCTGACTTATACTACAAATTCACACACACACATATATATACATATACACGCATATATCAAAAATATTCACATAGATTATGTTAATTTTTTTTATATTAAATCGTATCAATAATTTTGTTATAATTTTTTACATAAATATTTAAATTAATATTCCTCGTATAACACGGTCTTTCGAATAATGCGGCCCTTAAAACTATCACAGAATATTATTTTGTAGAAAATGACACAAAAAATGATTATTCCTATTATATAAATTATAAATAAAACTTGATAAAAAATATTTACATTATGATAAATAAAAGTCACGTTAACTTTACAAAAAACAACGCGTCTGCGTTTATTTTTTATATATTTTTTTTTAAATCTTTCACAACATTCGTCAGTTGTAATTAAAAACGTTCACTCGAATAATTTACAAATGGCTGACAAAAAACAAGATGTCGGTCTCTCGTTATACCTCACCTCATATTTACTATAACCTAAAAAACAAAACAAAAATACTATTCGTATAACAAAGTTGAATTAAACAACAACAAAAATACAACTCATAAAAAAATGATTAACAAATTCCGATGAAATTAAATGGTAAATTGAGAAAAATTATGAAACAAACAATGGAAAGTTAAAAACTTATCGATTCTTTGGAAAGTAATACTAAAGATTTTGATTTATACGTTGTATAGAATAGTTGTACTAATAGTTGTAATAAATTATCACGTGTAAACTACGTCTTTTAGTATGAGAGTACATAAGTACTTGCGTTTGTTAGTTTATACATGTTAATTTCATGCAAGTACTTGAGCTAGTTCGTAATTCTCGTGAGTTTACTAAGCATACATATTTCGCGTGTATGTTATGAAACCTTATATATATAAATGTATAGTTAGGAAAGGGACAAGCATAGGTAAGGAGTCTCAAGCCTCTTGACTTATACTAAAAGTATAAACGCATACACATATATAGTTATATTACACAGGTAAGTATAATATAACATAGACATCTAATCGTTGGAATTTATACTAAAAAGAAGTCAATATATTATATATACATATTAAACCTAATTACATATCTACAATTTATCCAAAAATAATCTCAATATTTTTACGATAAATTTTAAACACGATTAATATTAATGTGTAAATTATTTGTAAAAAATTGAAAGATACAAAAAGAAGAATGTTTTAAATTGGAATTAATGACAAATGGCTGACAACAACAACAAAAATAAGATGTCGGTCGGGTTATTTCAAAATGTCGGCATAACTTCGTATTATAACCTCGAAAAATATATTAACGCAATTAAATAAACTCTTGACTTTTAATCATTTGTGAAAACAAAATATAAACAAGAAGTGTTAAACGGTAATACGTTGTGAAACAAACAAGATCTTAATCACGGTAATAAGTTTTCAACTTGAAATAAAAAGGTTGATAATAAAAATAGAATAAAACGTTAAAACAGAGAGATAAAGAAGAGTCTTTTTGTTAATCGATCATCGGTCGTGGTTTTATCTCGGTCGAATGGTAGAGTACACAATAATAAAACCTTTCGTTTAAGATAAAGACGGAAATGAGATTCTGTTCAGCAAGTAGAAGTCCCCACGTTGCTGTGAATCATTTTCCTTTTTACTGGCAACAGTGTCTACTATCGATACCCAGAGAAACGACGGGTTAATTACTGTCGAACTTTACGACACCTCGCGAGTTACGTCTATCTGTTTTAAACGATAAAAGAAGAACAAGGGAGAAAGAGAAAGAGAATGAGGGAGAGAAATAGAGAAAGAGAGAGAGAGAGGACACTGATTGATTGCCTCGGGGTTATCGAGATCGCTGTAAAATAAATTCGTCAATGCGAAAGAACGAATAGGAGAAAATTGTAGTTGGTTAGAAAACGTTCTTGAAAAATAAAATCCCCCGAATTGACAATTATACTAAAATACTATACCAAATTTTAACAATACATTTAATTATTATCTATCATAATTTAAAGATATGAAAAATATTCACGCAAAAAATGTTTCAAAAAAGAAAAATTGCAACGTAAGAAGATATAAAAAAAACAGAATATTAATAAATACTTTTGTCTATATAAATATCATTTTTAAATTATATAATTTATTATAAATATTTTTATATCAATATTACAAATTTTTATCTCCAAATTCCTAAACATCATTTCATTACGAAATACTGTAACAATAATTTAAAGTATAGTTATTTTTGGATTGACATCCGATACGTCATCCAATAAGGAAGAAGGAGGAAAAAAAATAAAATTGGTATAACCGAGTAAAAACAAATGATTAATTAATACGAGTACGATGAATTCATCTCCAATGATCTTAACTTATTTTAGAATATATACTAACGTATAAATTGTCATGATTCATTTAGAAAAAAAAGAAGAAGAAGAAGAATACAAAGTAAGTTAGCAGATAGTTTCGTATATCTAATCTCGAAATGAGCAGCTACTGGTCATCACTTTACTGGTCCATGCCCTCTCTCAGGAGGATTAGTCAAATCCCAAAATAATACCGTGGACTAACGGGGTACACCGTGCAACTGTACAAATGGTAGTAGCAATGTAAATCAGTTCAACTGTTTCTCTATCTATCCATCCATCTATCTCCATCTTTCTCTTTAAATCCCATCCCATATACTCCCCCAAAAAACCCCCCAGCCCAAGTACCAGCCCCAGCATCACCCCCAGCCTCAACACCACCCTCAATCCCCACCGTATTTCCTAGTTTCTATACCTCACCGAATTTGAACGATCTAATCGGCAACGATGTCGGCAACGTCGTGGCAATAGAAACCAGCAGCAGCACCAGCAGCACAGTAATACAATTAGAGTACATTACCGCAGCTTAGGAGAGCTCTACGCTTTCTTAAGCAAATATCCTACCCCGATTGAATGGGACGCGCTTATGGCTCGAGGTTCGAATCCAATAGGACAAACGCATGCTTAATTCCGTTAGGAATTAATCGAATCGTTTGGTTAACGCCTCCACTGTCCGGAATTACAAAACACACGTTGAATTATTAGGATATTCATACTTCGATGGTGATAATGTTGGTTATAATAATAAATGATTTGTTTTATTGGGATTTGTCCAAGATTGTTCATTTCTTAATTTAAATATATTATTCTCGGTTATATTAGAACTTTTCAGGACTAATCACAGGTTGTTCCGATGATACAATTGGAAAAATGTAATAAACGAAGTATAAAAAAAAAACAACAACAACAGAAAGAAAAAACATCACAAATCCAAAACTTATTCTATTTTTAAATCGTCAGTAACTATCCGGGACAATCAAATACATTTATTCTGAGATATACTAATACATATACATATACATATATATATGTATTTTTTTTCTACTACATAAATTTTCTTTTTAATCAAACAAGTTTCAATTTAATGAATTTCACAAGAATTTCAATAGCAGGAGAGGATTGGTAGAATAGAAGGTATATTATTAGAGGAGAATGATGGAAAATACCATAAGAAATAGATATTCCTCGTAACGAAGTTGATAGAAAGAATGGTCACCTAACCACTGACACAATATTTTTTCACCAAACTATCGTGTCATACGTTGAGACCCTCGCGGTTCTCTGTTTTGATTTCTGACGGTACTCGGTACGAAGAGAAAGAGAAAAAGAAAGGCAGAGAATGAGAGAGAAGGAGAAGTATACTTGAAATAACTTGTACCAGGAGAAACGAGGTCTATTAATAGTTGCAGAAGAGAAGAGCATCTTTGTCGTGAGTTTGGTATCCCGTGTGTGTCTCTCGGTTTTTATCTTCAAAATATACATCCTAAATATTTCTTGTACCTATTTTTTTGATCACAGTGCAGTATTATCAAGTCGTAATATATAGAATTTTTAACACAATTGTATAAAAAATAGCTACATAAATTTAAATTAAATTTATAATCAAGAAAGAAGATTTTAAATAAAAAAGTCACTGTTACTGGTAAACCGTGTGCTGAGAGAGTAGTAGGTAGCCTAATGGTGAATGTACGATGTGCCTAGACTGGTTACAAAAATAGATCTAGGGAATTGGAGTTGAGGTTTGGAGTAGAAGAAAACTAAGAAGCAAGAAGCAAGAAGAAGAAGAAGAAGAAGAAGAAGTAGAAGGGTGGAGGTAAAGGAAAGTTGAATAGTTGGACAAAGACGTAAAAGAGACTTTCCTAAGAGACAGAAGAAATAGAATTTGGTTTAGTCGAAGACACTGAACTTGGGATGATTCTCGGAGGTTGCTACAGCAATAAGCGCCTTGCTACTGGAACGAAAGTTAAAATCACGTTGGTGTGAATCTAAATAAAGAACTATGATGAGGAGTGAGTGAGCAAGTGAGTGAAAGAGTGAGTGAGTGAGCGAGTGAGTGAAAGAAAAGAAATAAAGGAAAGAAAGAGAGTAGGGTGGGTGGGGGGAGTAATCGGTGTTCAAAGAGAGGGATTTGCGAGTAAGAATGGTAGAACGAAACGCGTGCACCAGCAACAGCAACAGCAACAGCAGTAACAGTAGCAGCAGTAACGATAACAGTAACAATAGTAATAACATTAATAATAGTAACTTGAATAAGATCAATACTGTGTCGATAAATGGCGTGTCAAACGTTGTCCGTGAAAATGTTGTTTTCGATGAAGGTGTTGGATTGGAGGAATTGACGAGTTTACGTCGTACCAGTGGTGGTGCAAGATTTTCTATTTTCAAGTGGTTCAAACGTGCCGGTAGTCGGGCATCTACCATTGAAAAAAGAAGGAAGATATTTGATAAGATTTCTCAAAGTGAAGAAAAGGAAGAAGAAGAGGAAGAGGAAGCAACAGCTGAAGCTAAAGAAAAGGAAACAAAAGAATTAAAAGAAAAAGAAGAAAAAGTAGAAGAGGAAGAGGAAGAAGAAGAAGAAGAAAATGGAGGACAACGAAGCGTATCTACGAGTGCTGAAAGTGTAGACACCTTTTATAGTACAACGACAGTACGAAGTTTCGCATTTCATACTGGTGGATTAATAACTGGTAAAGAATTGTCATTGGATATTTTGAAACAGGCAGCCGAGGTGGGACCATTCGCAGCTGGTGCTTCGAAATTGGTTCCTAACAAAGAGAAAACTGTAGCGGATGTTGCATGTACGTTGCCTTCAAACGTTCATTCACGTAGAAGGGATATCACTACGAGGTATTCCTTACAACCAACAACCACTAGTTACTCGTCCTGCGATAATTTACCATTACCTGAAAAAAGACCACTTTCAGGATCCCTAAGAATAAGAAATCATCATCATAATCATAATTATAATCATAATCAAAATAAAAAACAATTGGATGGTGTTGAAATAAACGCGGTTAGACGTAAGGTGCATGTTAAAGGTAAAAGAAGAGCACCTAATCCACCGGAGGATAAAGAATTATCAACAAAGATCACCGAGGTCGATGTACTACCACCACTACCAGTACCACCATTACCACTACCACCATTACCACCACCAGTGGTTGTCTTAGTAGCGCCATCAAAAAATAGCAACAGACGAAAGAGACCAGCCCCGAGACCGCCGGAAAATCACGATACTTTATCCAGTTCTTTGTCCTTACAAAGAATTCATTATACCAAGCCAAAAAATATCACCGATGGTGGTATGGACACTAAAGATAATTATCAATTGCAAGAAGAGAGACAGGTTATCAGTAACGATACTTTAATATTACAGGACGGTCTATTACATTCTAAAAAAAAAGATTTCGATAAGCAAGGTATTAAAAAGAATAACAAAAAGGAAGATACGGTTGTTTGTTGTAACAATAATTTAGGTATTATCGGTGTTGGTAACGTTGGATTAGAAAATAATCAACAGGATTTGACTAATTTTCGTAACATTTTTGAAACGGGAACACTCAGCACAGCTATGCCGCGACCTTGGTACAAACGTAGCGTTTTTTGAACATTCTCGGGATTCTACGACTTCCTCGAGAAAGGCTGATTTACTTCGTACTGGTACAACTATTGGTACGATTGATACTAAAGAGGAAACTATTGTAACAGGTGCACAATCATTATTGTCATCTAATTTAACATCCTCGTCAACATATTCCGTAGATGCGTCTTCCTTGTCGAGATTAAGTTTTTTTTCATCGTGGTGAACGACAAATGGAAGAACGTAAACGCGACGTTAAAAGAAAATCAGGATTATCGATCTTAAC
Organism: Mischocyttarus mexicanus; assembly: GCA_023678845.1. Taxonomy (NCBI): domain Eukaryota; kingdom Metazoa; phylum Arthropoda; class Insecta; order Hymenoptera; family Vespidae; genus Mischocyttarus; species Mischocyttarus mexicanus. The sequence goes on along the minus strand of JACGTP010000014.1, from coordinate 3,027,652 downwards.
TAACATAAGTGAACTCGACAAGGAAGCAGCAGCTATCGTTCAGGAAGAACAAGCACGTGCACGTGCATCGATGCTTTTAAAAAATTCCAGATTTACTGAAGCTTTTGAAAGGACAAGTGACATGAACGAAGAACTTGTTCAAGACATGGTTGCATCTGCTATGGAAAATACATCACCTAAACAACGTGGTACACGTGCACTTATATCGAAATTCAATGCTATCAGTAATATTACGAAGGTAACTGTTAACAGCAATTTCTTTGCTAGAAGGGATCAACAGGGTTCGAAATTTGAACAGGATGTTATTAGAAAGTCACGAATAGAACAAACGGAATTTAAAGAAAATTCCAAATTAACTCGAACTTGTCAAAGTAACGTCAGAGGATACGACAAAGATATTTCCAAATATTTTTTACCCCAACAACAACAACAACAGCAACAGCAACATAAAACTACTACAACAAAAGTTGATAGCAAAGATTTGGAGAGTAAATTATTGGGATCTGAGAATAAGTTAGCTACGAAAAAGGATAACAACGATAGATTGATAAAAGAAACTTCAAGTAGGATATCATTCTTACAAAGTCAGCTCGTTGCAAATCGAATGAACGAGCCTTTAACTTCTGCCAAAGAAACGTTCCTTCCGTTAATGGAAGAAAAAATGAAATCCAAGTACGAGCAAGTTGGGTTAGACGAAAGAAAAGAAAAAGGTAGGAAAAAGGATGATAACTTTGTTTCGGGAGGATACTTGTTATCTAATCAACGTGGTTCTAACTTTGAAAGCATAGAAAATGTTTTAGTAACCAAAGAACCTAAAAAATTATCCGAACGTAGAATCGAGCTTAACGAGCAGAAAGAATTTTCAAATATTTTCGACGAAATCGAAAAACAGTTGCGCGGTAGAAAAGAATCGAAACATTCTAATAAACTTACGCCAATTTCCAATCAGGATTTACCCAAAGACAGGGAGATATTATCTATTGAAGAAGCATCAGAAGAAAAAGAAGAAGAAAAACAAGAAGAAGAGGAAGAAGATGAAGGAATATCGAGTAAAGTGAGTAAAGTGCTCGACATTCTGGTAGAAGCTGAGAAAGATGGTAAAACAAAGAAGCCGATTACGCGAACGACGAAATCGATCTTGAAGGAAGATGAGATTAATCATCCTGGTAATAATAAGATCGAACTAAATTACAATAAATTCAAACCAAATAAAAAGACACCCAATACGTTGTTGAACACTATCGAGGATCGTACTACGACTGATTTGAAAGAAATGTTAAAAGAAATGAAACACTCGTTACCTAAGCGTCCGAAACCTAAAAAACAACGCTCAATAGATGAAGGATTATCACCGATTGACAAGGATTATTTACCGAGTACCAGCAAAATATCTTATATTGCTAAATCAGTATTGAAGAAGGAAGCAACACCAATATTAACTCAGACACCACAGTTGGATTATGAGATTGAAAAGCAAAAAGTATCCTCTTCCTCTCAAACCAGTGGAAATGTACGTCGATTGAATCAACCCTCAACATCTTCAACTTCTTCATCTTCCTCTTCCACCTCTTCGTCTTCCTTTTCTTCGGTTTCTTCCTCAACAGGATGGAAACAAGAAGATGTCGTTTACAGGACATCCGGTAAAGCTGTCTCGGGTTTGGCTTTGGCTAAAAACACTTTTCAATTGATTCGTCCACGTGATTTCGCTGTGATAGAAGCTATCAAGACTACCAAGGGACAACAACATCAACAGTTAGATAAGGAAAACACTTACGCGAATGTAATCGAACGATCACTTTACGCTAACGCACTTGTTCAACCAACGACGAAACACCAACGTGATCAGGAAGATCCTTCACGTGCCAAGGTTGTGGTTCATTCTTCTCAAAGTGATCGTGGATTACCGAATATATCTTCTACTTCGAACGAACGACCATTTATTCATTATAACGAGGAACCTAAACAAGGTTATTCATTTTAATAATAATCCAATATTAATTAATCATTAATTAGTATCTGGAAAGTTTGTTTAATTGATCAAAAATAAACCAAACCATCCTCCTCCCTTCCTCTGAATCCTTAAAAAAAAGATAAAAATTGTTTCGATTAACATTGATATTACAATGTAAATATTATATTATGGTTTTGTTTTTGTTTTGTTTAGAAAACGCAACGAACACTAATATGAATACATTGGCGATAAATCGTTTGTTGAGAAAATTGGAAGCAGCAATAGCTTCTGGTCATCATCAGCAAGCTGCAGGATTAGCTAAGGAATTGGCAAGATTAAAGATTCATTGTTCGGTTATACGACAACGTACAGCTGCTCGTTTAAAAGATAGATCGATAAAGGTTAATATGTATATAGAGGATAAACTAGCCCATCAAGGACCTATACCACTTCAAGTAAGTCTATAGTAATTGTTTCAATCCAACCAATTAATTGATCCAAAATAATCTATGATATTTTTGTGAAATTTCTTATTAAATAATGTGTTACTTGAATTTTTGCTAAAATGTAATTAAACAAACCCCTTCGTATCTTTTTTCTTTTTTGTTCTTTGTAGCTACCAACGAAAATGACGGTCGCCGAATTGAAGATTAAAGTCTACACGGAATTCGAGATACCAACTAACGTGCAACGTTGGATTATTGGAAAGAATTTAGCTGATCGTGATGAGACTACGCTTGAGGAATTACAGGCGATCGATGGTTCACCTATTTTCTTATATCTCGTTGCACCGGGTGAGTTTAGAATAGGGAAAGGGTGAGAAAGAAAAAAAAAAGACAGAGTAAAACAAGAAGAGAGAACGAACGAAAACAATCGTGATCTAATAAATAAATAAATAAAAAATCCTTTTCTATATTTTATTTTAGAATTGCAAAAGGATTCCGTCTTAGTGCAAGCAGGTAAATCAAATCCCTTGGAAGAAGAACTTACGAAGGTTGAGAAGGAAATACGTCAACCGGAAGAAAAAGTAATAATCCTGAAGGAGGAAGTTAAACCGACTAAGACTAATGTCACTCATTATGATAAACAGGTAAAATTGATTTAACCTTGGATTTAATCTATCCATCTAAAACGATCTTCTAATTTATCTCTCAGATTTTTTTTTCTTTAACCAGTTAACTGTGTCGTTCATTTTGCAAAGTGTGCCCTAGTTGTGCGATAATCAAGCGATGACGGATATAGTCGTCAAACACAAAGTAAGTGGCACTGTTGAAATATTGGGTCAAAAAAACGACTTTATTTTAGAAAATGAATGAATTTATTAGTAATATTTACACAATGGATCAGTGTAAAGCTATATTTACACATAATTAACGAAAAACTTAAAAAAAATCAAATATTTGTAGAAATTAAAAATTTATAATGTTGCTTTTGTGTGATATGTTCTGAAACAGGAAACGATGCGCGGACACCAATACCGAGAGTCTTTTCTAATTTTGTTTTTATAACAAATAGAACATCTACGGGGTGGATTTTTTGTTGTTGAAGTGGCTGGTATGTAATCCGGGAAATATTTGTCGATGCAACGCGAACATCCAATTCTCCGAAAATTAACCGGTAAAAAAAAGAGGTTAGACAGCGCGGACATCATCGCAGATGGAGAATCTAATATACTTTATTTGTTTGGTTATGGCACGCCAAGATGAAAATCGGGATAATCAAAGATCCAGTGTTACTGCAGTGCTTACGAGTTAGCTCTCAGGAAGTTAGAAATCCCCCTGAAATTATCTATAATTTTCATTTGTTTATTTCATTTCATCCTGACCCCTAAACATTCTAAACATATTCAAATTTACGAATATAATTTAGTTTTCGCCAGAATTACAATTTAAATATCAAATTGTAACAAAATTTTACGCATGACGGATATAACCGTCGTAACACAAAATTCTGCCATTCTTCCATGACGGATATAGTCGTCAAACACACTTAACTGGTTAATAAATTAATTTCAATTCAAATGGAAAACAAACAAAAAATAATTAACATAATTCTTGCAAACTTGTATCCTAATAGAAATTTCTTTCAATACTATTAATTAATTAGGTATACAAATAAGTTTCCGCCGTATTTTTTAACAACAACAAAATACAATTTATTATAAAAGAATCGTAAATGAAACATACGAATCATTTCCTACTTCATATTTGTATATTTTTTAAATACCTTATTCCATAAATCATTTTTTATTTTTTTTTTATTTTCATATGAAGGAACAGATTGAACCAGAGGAAGAACAGACACCTGAGGAAATTAAAATGGAACGATACGAGGAATTAATTTCATTGGAAAATTGCGATGTTATACCTAATTCCGAAGCTATCGAGTGTCCAATATGTTTCGTAACTTATGGTCCACGTGAGGGTGTTATTCTCAGAGATTGTTTACACATGTTTTGCAAGTATGTTTTATAATCAAATTAAAAAAAGAAAAAAGAAAAATAAATTAATCAATATTCTCTTAATAATTCTTATAAAAAATTATTTATTTTGTTTAGATTATGTATAGCAAATACAATAAAATATTGCGAAGATGCAGAGGTTAAATGTCCGTACAGGGACACTGAGTATACTTGCGAGTCTACTTTACAAGAACGTGAAATAAAAGCGGTTAGTTAATTATGATTAAACATTAATTATTATATATTACAAAAAACAACAACAAAATTAATTATTATATGTTTATAAAAGAAAAAAGAAAAATTGATAGAAAAAAATTTAAATAACAACTAATAACAAACGTTTTAGCTCGTCGAAGCTGAAATTTATCAGCAACACCTTGCCAAATCAATTGCACAAGCTGAAAACAATGCTGGAAATAATGCATTTCATTGCAAAACACCGGATTGTCCTGGTTGGTGTTATTACGACGACGACGTTAACAATTTTGTTTGTCCCGTTTGCGGTGTCAATAATTGTCTCACCTGTCAGGTAAGATTCTTATTGTTATTTTTTACGATAAATAAAAAATGTATATAAATTACATTTTAATTTATTTTCATTTGTTTTGCAGGCCGCGCATATTGGTAAAAATTGTAAACAATATCAACAAGAATTAAGATTATCCAATGAAACTGATCAAGAATCACGAAGGACAGCAGCTATGCTCGAAGAAATGGTCGACAGAGGTGAAGCATTGGCATGTCCTACTTGTGCTGTTGTTTTAATGAAAAAATGGGGCTGCGATTGGTTGAAATGTTCAATGTGTAAAACAGAAATATGTTGGGTGACACGAGGACCACGTTGGGGACCAGGAGTAAGTTCAAATTCAATTACTATTTGACACAAAGAGAATAATTTTTAATAAAACAAAATAATACATCTGTAAACGCGTGTACGTGTGTGTTTTCGTATAAACATATACAAGTTTTCTTTTATCGATCATTTTTTGTCTTTCACGAACCCCAAAGGGTAAGGGTGACATATCCGGAGGCTGTAGGTGCGGTGAAAATGGAGTCAAGTGTCATCCTCGTTGCAATTACTGTCACTGAGGAACCATCCCAAGAATTCTACAATTACCTTATCAACGTGGGAAAAAAGAACACACACACATATATATACACACATACACACACACAATGCTCGTATCTATTCAGAAACGTCAAGTTGACTTGACTATTGCTGTTGATATTTTTACGTTACAAAAAAAAAATTCAAAATAACTTGTCGTATGATTTCGAAAAAAAAAAAGAAATTAAAGAAGAAGATAACTAAAAAGTCGTCTTTTTCAATTTATAATTAATCAAGAATTTGTAATAAAATAATAAAAGAAAAAAAAAAGGGATACTTATTCTTATTTTTAATTTTCGGCTCGTCCTAAGAGTTACTTTCTTTTTTTCTTTTCTTTAGTAATTTTTATATTTAATATTTTATTTAATTAACAAACAGTATTAAGAAGAAGGTTATTGAAGACAAAATGGATCGTTATTCAATAAAATAATATAAAATACGAGAAATATATTTTGTCTAATTAAATTTATCGAGAAAAAGGAAGAAATTTATGGGACGGCATTAATAACTATACATTTTATATTCATTAAAATAAATAAATAAAAAAAATATATAATAGTTTAGAATTAATTTTTATAAACTCACGAGTATATATCAAAGTGCATAGATTTTTATACGAAGTAAATATATTAATAATTAATGAAAGCATGAATAGTTAAAGGCATAGAGCACTCGTATGGAAATTTAAAAAACTCGGAAAAATAAATTTCACCGACAAAATGACGAACGAGTAGCCCACGATTGGATTAATTGAAATTAATTGAATTAACTTTGAACAATTAATTATCCTTTTTTGGAATAATTTGATTTGATTGTAAAACACATAAAAAAAAAATCTTGTAAATAATATGTAAAAGAAAAAAAAACAAAAAATCATAGAACGTGTAACATGTTACGTGTAATCGTGTAACCGTGTAACCGTGTTACGTGTAAACGTGTTACACGTAAACACATGGATAGATATCGATTTATTTGTATCTGTAACATATGTACCTATACACACATATCCGTTGTCATCGAATTCGAAATCCTAACATTGAACGCGTTATGCTTTACGTATTTTACTTGTACAATTGAAATCGACGAGATTGGGAAATGAAAGAGTGTGCCGACAACGGAACTAACAGGAAATATATCGTATAATCGAATTTCTGCATTTTTACTTCTCGCGAAAAACATTCGAATCGACATAGCATCGAGGAGAGAAAATCCTTTTATTTGATTTTTGTTTTGGGTTTTATTTGATTTTTTTTTTCAAACTAACGAAAAATAAAACCGAGATTCGTTCTTCTAAATTCTATCCAACATTTTATCTACCCCCCATACAAATAAAATATTTTGTTTTTATTTTATTAATAAATTTTATTTATGCCATGGAAGAAAAAAACAATTATTTATTATTCGAAATAAATGTTTAATAATATTTAATCATTTTTATATTTCTTTAAGAAATTATTATTTGTTTATGAAAAATACTATTATAATGGAAATTTGAGTTTGAATATAAGAAACAAATTATAATAATTAAATAAAATTTTGTTTAAAACCCTCAACGATTGAAATTCGATTGTTATGTTTGTGTATAATTGATTGAAAATATTTGTACAAATTATTAATCAAATAATAATTAACTTGTTGGTATTACAAAACCAAAAATGCAAAAGTTACCCTTGGTTTACTTTGAAAAGTTAACATCAATGAATAGGATCCACCTTTCACTTTACCAAACTTTTCCCTAATAAGTGGTTTTTTACGAGGTTGGATTATCAGCTAAACACTCAACCCCTATTAGTCGCCTTTTACGACAAGCAGGGAATACTGTGGATGTATTCTAACCCCCAATCCACAGGGGTAAATGAATTAATCATTATAATCATTCTGTTTTTAATTTAAAAATTACTAAATTTTCTATTTAAAAAAAAGAAAAACTAACGAACATAATGAATCAGGGGAGAAAAAGAATAAATATTTTACGAGTTGGTAATGTTTGATGTTATATAATTATTTATATATTGTTTATTTGGTTTACAACGAATTAAGATTATCCCTTTTTTTTCTAATAATTATAATTTCATTTATTGTAATTTTTATTCATAATAATTTATTTACGGTATTATTATTTTTTTTTTGTGATAATTTAATATAATTTTTATTTGAATATTTTTATTTTTCTCCCTCAAAAAGAAAAAAGAAAAAGGACAAAAAAAAGCCTACCTGACGAGTGAAAATCTGATGAATTTTTCCAGTGATTAAAATTAAAAATAAGAAAAAATGTGTTCCAACAAAAGACCATAATTTCATTGCAATGGAAAACAAAATGTAGCAGTAAACAACATTCTAAAAACATTAAACGCATATTACACGTTTCTCATTTGTCCTTTATTTATTTTCTTATTTATTTTTTTGTTTGTTCTTTTGTCTTTATCGCGGGACTAAAAAAAAGATTTATTATGTTAATTGAAATCGTTTCTACGAGATGTCTCGTCGATTATAAAACATCAAATGTCGATATTCGTTTGTTTATGAAATTTAATGTAATTTATCGATTAATATATCAGAGTACAGAGAGTGAAGTATTGGTAGTTTAACGTGGACTCTTCTCCATAGTGTTTGTATGTGCCTAAACGTTATCTTTTAAAGGAAGGAAAAAAAATCATTCTAAAAGGTTGATTAAATTTTATACAAGCTGAAGATTAACTTCAACGAGGAATCTGATTCAACTTGTTTTAACTGCAGGTATTTCTCATTTTTTATTTTTTTTTTATTTCAATATTATATTTTATAAATATTTATATATATATATATTAAATTATATAATTTATTAATTATACATATATATTCAATTATTTATTTATTTATTTATTTAATACTTTATTCTTTAATTTATTTTTATTTTTATTTTTCTCATTTTACAATGAAATTTTTCTTCCTAACAGAAGAAAGTAAAACAATCAAATCAAATTTTAAAGAAGCAATGTTAAAATATACATTTGTTAATTTTTTATTTTGAATTAAAGTTTGTCATTTATTCTGCTAATGACGCCATTAAAAATTGTGAATCTACAAAAGAAAAAGAAACAAAGAAGCACCGAGCTATCCTTATTAAATTACACACCACATACACACACACATACACAGAAAATCGCGTACTTAAATTCGATTTATTTCTTAAAGAATAAAATGTACGCGTGTATCTTTGTATTTGTAGAAAAAGAAAAGAGAGAGAGAGAGAGAGAAACCAAGCCTCGAATCTCAATTATTTTTTACATTTTCCCGTTCATTTATTTATTTATTTTTTTTATTATTTATAAGAGAGATACATACGGGAGTTTATTAATTTTTATATTAACATTAAAATTTTATATTAACAGTAGTTATCTTTGGTTTTTTATCACAATGACGAGTATATTCTTCATAGAAAAATAATAATTCTCCCCCTCCCCCTCATTATTATTTTTATTTAAAATCATAATTTTCTTTCTCTTATTTTTCCTTTTTTTACAGAAATAAAATGTTTTACCTTCAAAATGTAAGTATATTAAATAATATTATTACAACAGAGAGATCGATGAAATTAATTTTTATAATATATTATTAAATTTGCTTAATTCGTTTGATTATTTATTGTTGTTGCTTTTTTTTTTCTTTTCCATTAAAAATAAATCGATAAATGAATGTAGATAATGAGCGACGATGATGATCGTGATGGATTTAATACAATATTTGACAACATAATTCCTAAACACCAAAAAGTAGATGAAAAAAGTAGATGAAAAAGTAGATGAAAAAGTTGATATGTCCGAAACGAATGTAATAAAATATGATGAAAGATTAAATAATAATAATAATAATAATAATAATAATAATAATAATAATAATACTAATAATAATACTAATAATAATAATAATGATGTATTAGAAGACTATGATGAGAGGTTTGAAATAAAAAATAACCAACTACCTATTAATATGGGGTGTAATGCATATCAAGAAAGTAATGTATTAGAAAACTGGTTTGAAGCANCAGATATCAAACTACCTGATAATATGGAAGATAATTTATTTGAAAAAGATAATGTATTAGAAGACCTTGAAACTATCGAATCACCTAAACATATGGAGGATAATAATTCATACGAAAAAGTAACTGAATTAAAAATAAACAATGCCGTGAAATTTATAACTAAGGTGGACCAATATATGGCAAGAAATTATTAATACAATATATTTTTTATATATTATTATTATAATAACAATTATAAATATTTATAATTATTATTATATTATTAATATTCTTATTATATATATAATAAATAATTAATCATCTTTTTTTTTATTAATAATTTATTACAAACAGATGAAAAATGACGAATTAAATGAATTTTATAAATGTCCTCTTTGTAATAAAGAATTACCGTGTTACGGTGAAGGAATTACAATTACTCTCGATAATTGTAATCATCTTTTTTGCAGGTAGGAATCATGTGAAAAATAAAAGAAAAAAAAAATATATATATATATATAATTGATTATTTTCTTCAGGTATTGTGTATCAGGTTTGTTGGAAAATATATTTCATTTTAAAACGGTAGAACTTAAATGTCCTTATCCAGAATGCGACACATTAATTGATCAAGAAAAATATAACATCGAAGAGGTGAGTTAAATAAACAAAACTTTCGTCGTCATTTTGGAAAAGAGAAAAAGAAAAAAAAAAAGAAAAACATAGAAAATATTCGAATATATATTTAATAAATGTTAAACATTATGAATTATAAATCACATTTCAGTTGGTCGATCCGAGTCTTTATAAAAAATATTTAATGGTATTGACTGAAAGAATGTACAACAATACAGGAAATAAAATATTTCATTGTAAAACTTTCCAATGCCAAGGTTGGTGTGTCGTAGAAATTTCACAAGTGACCGAATTTTTATGTCCCGTATGTAAACGAAATAATAATGTCGATTTTGGAGTAAGTATTAAAAAGAAAAAGAATAATATTATAATAATAATAATAAGAATAAGAAGAAAACAAAAAGCAACAAATTGAGCAAAAGTTTTTATCAATGATTTTTAAATTTATACAAAAAAAAAACAATAAAAATAAGCCTAAACGATGCATTGTTCCCCTTGAAAAATATTATTTATTTAAAAATCATTTAGAAAACAATTTGGACTTCCTTGCCTTTTCCTTCTCCTTTCGCCAATCATCACCCCGCTTTCTGTATTATTTTTATGATTAATAAATCTTTCTTTCTCTTTAAGTCTGTACAAACTGAAGATGAATATAGTGAAGAAGAATATGAATCTGAAGAGCAAAATATTAGATACAAAGAATTATTAGCATTGACGAAAAATAATATTGTACCAAACTTCGTACCATTCGAATGTCCCATTTGTTTAATTTCTTATAAATCTTTAGACGGATTAATATTGAAGAACTGTTTACACACATTTTGCAAGTATGTCCCATTAATGCAATCATATTTTCTATTAACTCTTTGCGAACGTAGGTGTTCGACAGGCGAACATCGCTGTGGACGACAGGTATTGGAGCGTGCAATAAAGAAAATGTTCACATCGCACGTATTTAGTTATAATAACTAAAGCTTTATTCAAATAACATTTTTTTAACAAATAACGCCAGCTGCAGTGCGAGAATTAGGTGGCTACATGACGACACTCGTCCGCAAAGGGTTAATTTTCTTTCTTTCAAATATTTCTTATTCCTATTACCTTTCTTATAATACTATGATATTTAATATTAGTTAAATAATACAAAATATTAAACATTAAGTATAAAAAGTTTTAATTAAGAAAAAGAAAGAAACTTATGGAACCATCTAATAATATACTAATATGTTATTATTGTTTGTTTTTCTTAGAGAATGTATTTCCAACACGGTCAATTTTTCAACGAAAGCTGAAGTTCAATGTCCATACAAAGACGACGATTATCTTTGCGAGGCAATTATCGAACAATGCGAAATCAAAGAAGTAAACAAAAAAGATTAAAAAAATTTGCAAAAGTTTTATAGGACAAGGTGTTAAGAAAAAAAAAAACGTAATTAATTTTGTCATTAACAGGTTCTAAATCCGATTGATTTTAAAAAATATTTGGAAAGATCAATTAGCCAAGCTGAAGCTAATGCCGGACAATCAGCTTTTCATTGCAAAACACCGGACTGTCCTGGTTGGTGCATTTACGAGCCAAATGTAGAAAATTTTACATGTCCAGTTTGTACGAAAACAAATTGTCTTAGATGTAAGGTAAATATTATTATAAATCGCAATCCTATATTAATCTCTCCCATCCCATACGAATTATATCTAAAATTTTCATACCAAGTGTTGTTGTTGTTGTTCATTTATTTGCTTAATATTCGTTTTTTAATTTCCTTTTTTTTTTCTTCTTCTTTTATAGATGATACATAAAATTAACTGTGTAGAAGATATGGTTAATTATAACGAATTGTTAGATATAGATAAATCTAATACATTGATAAATGAAATGATATTCCGTGGTGAAGCAATGTTATGCCCTAAATGTAATGCAGTGATTATGAAAGTAGATGGTTGCGATGGAATTGTTTGTACTTCATGCAAAATTAATATATGTTGGGCAACACGAGGATTACGTTGGGGTCCTAAAGTAATTTAATTATGTTTTTTTAAATATTTACGATTATTGTTGTGTCTCGTAACGTAACACTCGTTTTCTTTTTCTTTTTTCGCAAAGAAATTATTTTCTTTTCTTCAGAGTCGCGGTGGTTTACCGATACCAAAATCTTTCATCTATAAATCTCAAAATTATTCTTTTCCTTTTTTTTTTACATTCTCAAAAGAGAGTATTTCGATTCGTCAAAGTAGAAAAAATGAAATTATTTTCCGAATAAATCTGGTACTGTATGTATTATTATTATTATTATTAAGTCATGGTTACAATCTCAAGGCCAAAAAGTGTTGATCTCAAATAATGTTTAAGATATTCAATTATATATTTTTTTTAATTATTTGTTTCATGTTGTTTTTTGTTAAGTGTTACATGGAAATATTACATGGAAATATTATTCATCCTTTAGGGTGTTGGTGATACTTCCGGAGGATGTAAATGCTCTGTATACAATAAGTGTCATCCATCGTGTAAGAATTGTCACTAACTGTTCAAAAGTATATGCATTATGATAAAAATCTATATATATAATATATTTTATGGAGTGTGAAAATGTAACGTTAAACATTATAATTATTTTTTAATTATATAATTCACGTTTAATGATTATATACAAATATTTTTGTTATCGTATAAATTCGAATTTTTTTTTTTAATTGTTCTATTATCATTAATAATTTTATAACAAATAAAATAGTTTAATATATAATATAATATAAAAACTAATAACTTTCCCAAAAACGTCTAATTATTTCTAATAAAGCTTAAAGTTTCAATTGAAACGATTCAATCGAATTGTACAATTTAATCCTGATGTTTTACTCGGCAATTACGGGACAATTCTAATCATGAAATAACCGATCGTATCAAATCTAAAAAGAAAAATATATAATTTCCATATAAATTTATCTATTACCGGGGATTTATTTGTAAAATACAAAAACAAATAATTCAAATAAAAATGTACACAAAAAAAGCTCAACAACGATGTTTTATAAATCATCATTTTAGTTTTATATTTCTTTTTTATTCTTAGCATTACAAGATATTCGTTAACCAACAATAGCTCTTATATTCAAAGCTTCACTTACAAAACTATAATATTTAACACATATAATAAATTATAAATCTGATTTAACAGATTATTAATTAGTCGTTTTCTTCAGAAGGCACATCTCTTGTACCAATTTGTTGTAATTGATTAACCAACGTTGATGGATGATGAATGAGTTGTTTTGTTAAGTTATTACCACCCGCATTTTGTAATACTTGAACTAAAGATAGTTGCGCAGAAGTAATATCCATTTTACCGTAACGTTTAAAATCATTAAGGTTTAAAAGATTTCCATCTAACATTCCAGCTATAATAGCAGATTAAAAAATTAAAAATTATTTAGTAATAATCATAATCGTCTAGAATTAAATATACATACCCATTAGAACAACTTGTGGGGTCTTTTTAATAATCTTTTCAAGATCTATTACATTTTTTTCTGGACTGAATACTATAAAAAGTGGTGCACAACAAAACACTCCTAAAGCTTCATACGTCGTACCTTCAAAAGCCAAACGTAAAACAGAACTCGGATAACATTTCAAATACATATTCTTTTTTTTCAATGGTACTGCTAAATCGAAAGCGTCTTCTTGTTTAATTGAATTTTTGTGAAGAAAAGCTACCATCTTAGAATTATCGAACCAATTTAAAACTTCTCGTGCCAAAATTACATGATACGGATTTTGCTCTACTGTAACAGTTTTTTTAGTTTTGGTACATAAATCTATCAATGTTTTGCCTTCATTAGGATTTGGATAAAATGACTTGAGAAATTCTTGATGTAATGCTTTGACATAATGCGTCGGTCTGGGTCTTTTTAAATTGATTTTCCCTTTAAAACGCTTTTGCAGTAGGAAAGGTTGATTCAATATTGAAATCTGAAATGCTGAAACAAAATATTAAAATAATCGTTAACTAAATGTTTTGTCCAATATTATTTAATATTAATTTCTACTAAAGTATTATATATAGTACTACCCACCGGTACTATTACTTGGTTCCTATTAAATTTAATTTAATACAATAACTTCAACATTTAATGATCTAAGAGCATGGATTGGTAACAAGAAAATAATTAATGCTCCCAAGCATTATTTATTATACTGAAAGATAGATGAACGTAGTTGATACAGAATGTAAAAAGGAGACAAATATAAAATAATTATTTACAGAATGATTTATTTCATTATTAACTTTATAAGGCACTTTGGGACAAAATCGTACATGTAGATAAAAAAAAATATATATATATGTGTATATATATATACGCATATACGAGAATAGGTGGTGTCGTATTTGTATGTATATGTATTTATGTACGCATGTGTGTGTATATATAATAAATGTATTAAACTCGATATGTATGTATGTATGTGTGCAATAAAAATTACTAAATATATATATATATATATATTTGTATAAACGCTATTACTTATTAATATAAATTTAATCCTACTTTGTCTTTAGTATTATGCAATATAATTAATTGTTCCGCTACAATAATTACTGCTTTCGTGACGACTTTCGATATTGTCACCAAAATTAAGCGACTTTCTATTTTTTCCAAGTCTTAACATAGAACGAATTCCACCTTTCTTTCTAGAACGTTTATATCTATCATCTAAAGCTGAATTAAGTGACGCTTGTTTAACATCCCCACGAGTATTAGAAAATCCTTCGTGTTCATCTTTGAAATGATTAGTATTTGATATATTTCCATGAACATCGTCGACGAGCCAATGCTTTCTCGGCGAAGTATACTTATTATTACATCCAGGAATAGTATAAACGTATTCCGATTGAGTTGGATCTACTGATTTTTTATCGTAAGATTTCATATTACTATCACATGAGGTACTTTCAGTTACTGTTATTTTAATAGCGCTTTTATCATAATTATCAGTTTTACATTCTTTTCTCGAACAATCTTCAATTTCCCCTGATTGATTATTAGGTTGTTCTACATTTTTATTTTCCCTACCTTCTCGTAATTTTTTATTTCTTTTGTAAGTATCTGTATTTTTAGCATCTAAGGCAGCATGCCTTTTCTCAGACATACTTTGTCTACCCAAAGCATCGCGTGAAAATTTATTAGACGAAGAATTAAATTCCTCTAAAGATAATTGACTATCGTAAGTTGGATCTCCAGAATACTGACTATCTTTATCATCAACATTTTTCTTAGTTTCTACAGGCTGAGAACATTCGTTATTAGATTCCTCTAACAATACAGACTCTACTCGATCTTCTCTTGGTCCTATAGTTATTTTTTTAACATTGCTCACGGTAACCGGTTCAATCCATGTTTTATTAGTCGCGATACAATAACTTTCATTCCTTAAACTATTTTTATTATATTGTTCTGTTAATCTATCAATAACGGGATTCCACGGGGAAGCTGTTACACAAGATAATAATCCTGCATTATCAAGTGTCTCTGATTGTGAATTTAAATTATTTTTTTCTTTAACTCTACCGTCATTGACTTTAGTAGAATCCGATATGTATATGGAATTAGGAGATTCTATTTTACAATGAGAAGACATATTATCTATGATATTTTTATCGTTAGTATCGTACGAAGATAAACGCCTAGCAATTGTAAGAGTAATGACACCAGTGACCGAACTATTTGTATTAAGCATTGCTCTTCTTAATGTTTCCATTGCATCAGAATTTGACAATCCCAAAAGTGATACGCCGTTAACATTAAGTAATTGATCGTTGGTACGTAAACGACCATCTCTGGAAGCTGCACCACCATGAAGTACACTTTTGATAAAAATTCCTAAATCCATATTAGTATTATCCTCAGTACTACTCGTTTTACCTTTAACACTGACACCCAAGCCAGCTTTTTCCGAATCGTGTACTGGAATGTCTAAAGTTAATATCATACGATTTTTACGAGGAGACAATACAATATCCTCTGAAGGTTTAACAGCTTTGAATGTACATTTTTCGTAATCGTGTACATTTAATTTTTCTTGAAAATCATTATTCTTATTCGTCGGAGATCTATCCAATGCGTTCCAATATTTGGAACCCTCTAATACTTCTAATGGTTGATTAACAGGAGACGTTTGACAATGTGTATCCAAGGAACTCGAGGAGACTTCTTCTTGACGTGAAACCACCAATCGAACTTTACCACCAGCAGGAATACTTCTCAGCAAGGAAACAACTTCAGCTTGACTTTTACCAGTCATTTCCTTTTTGTTAACTTCAAGTAGTCTATCGCCAGGCCTTAATCTACCATCCTCAACAGCAGCACCCATAGATAAAATATTTTTAATATAGATTGGACAATGTCCTCCTGCAGGATTATCTCGTGTTGTAACACTAAATCCCAATCCATTATTTCCTTTAGTTAATTCTATCTCTATCATACGGCCAATCTTCCTGGTATTAGCTGTTTGTAATATATTGTAATTGCTACATTGCAATCTCTTGACGTTGTCTTCGTTCTCAGATTTGTCAGCACTTTCATTAACATTAGAATGATTTTTCCTAACAGATTTATCGTTGTGAGACTTTTTATGCTTAACAACAGATATCTTCAAACATTTTTCAGTCATACAAGTTCTAAAGATATCTTGAACTTTGGAAAATGGTATGTGTAACAAATTATGACCATTTATTTTAATTATTTTATCGTGTAGATCTATTTGACCATCACGAGCTATACGTCCATTAGGTTCAATACCTTCAACTCTGAGACCTTGATCGTTACCCAAAAGATCATAACACGGAACAACGTGTAATCCCAATGGGCCAGCCTCGTTCTTAATAACAATTTCACGAATCTCTCCTTGATCCAATGGATCAATATTGGCACTTGCAAAATCATAACAAGCTTTGGCATCTTGTCCTAAAGGTTCTCTGCGTCGAGATTCTCGAGGTAAAGATTGAGCAGAGTATGTAGTTAAAGTAGGTTCTCTGTTGGAAAGTGCATGCATGGACAATCGTTTAGCTCCATCTCTTTTGATACTACTGGTCGATACAGATATATGAGTATCAATCATATAACCTTGATCTTTCCCATCAGAATGAAAAAAGTCTGGACTGTTAGTACCGACCGAACTTGCTCCATCACCGCCAGCATGTAAAACATCATTGCTTGTAAAATTAGCAACGATTTGCTCTCTATCGTCAGCAACATCGCATAACCTATCGTCAGGATCAAGTAATCCACCACCAGTCAATGTCGACAAACTATTAATAGTTATACCAGTGTCATTCTTTCCAGTTGCCTTTTTATATCTCAATATAGCTTCGTGCATCAAATCTTTGACAAGCAGCGTCCCATCTCCACATGGGACTACCACTCTGACATTCTCAAAACACACAGTTACCTTCATCTCGTTGATTTCATTATTTAAGAAAATGATAATCTTACTTTTGGCATAAACGTTTTTTCAATATTCATATCACCTTGTGCTTGTTTTTAATTACGAATAGTTAATTGGATAAAAAAAATACTCGTGAAAATTAGAAGAAAAAAGAAAATTTCAATTAAAATCCACCATTGTAGGTATTATTATCATGACGCAAAATGCATAATGCATTTGTTTAAGATTAAAATCCTCATAATGCACTTGTAGTCGCAGCACCGTTTACCACCATATCTTCCAAGTGAATCATCGACGTAGCAGCAATCACTATGTTTTAAGAATACACTTGACAAACGTATAAATCCTTATCTACAATAAGATAACCGTACTTTTATATATATATATATATTTCTAAGGAAAATAAAAGTAATCTGGATAATGTAAATAAAGTAAACAAATGTTAGTCTATTATTTCGATCATCAAACGAACGCTTTTACTTTGAAATAATTCAATCCTATCAAATACACCGAACAGACGCACTCGCCATTACGACATTTTGTTCCAACGTTCCGCACACGCGGAACGATAGGAATTCGATACGAGACCTTAATCTCTATAGTCAGGTTAGCCAACAAACAAAATATTCATTTTACAGTATGTGCCGCTAACGCTATCGTCAATATTATATTATTCATTTAATCTATAATTCCTAATGAACTTAATGATTATTATAAATTACCTTTATTCAAAAGTCGTGCCATTTTTTAATAACGATGAATTACTTCGAAGATTTTAATTTAAATTGAAGTTACACGTGCGTGTACGCTCTATTTTATCCTCTCTCAACACTCCATCCTTATTTATTTCTTAACTGCACTGGAATGGTCCAAATTCCATGATCCTCTCTATCAACATATGATCCAATATTAAGGTTCCTTTACAAATGAGGTTTAATTACAGTAACAATCATGAAATTGTTCTAGTCAAGTTCGATTTATAGATTAATATTATAAAATTAGTCTCTTAATAAAAATATAATTAAATAAATACTTACTCTCTATAATATACTTCTAATAAAAATAATAATTAAAAATCGAAATACCAACCTAAAATATTTGACTGGCAACTTGACAAATGTTATACAGCAATTAAATAAAAATCACGTAGTCCTTTTGCTACCTTCAATACGAGTAAATATTTCTATATGTGTGTACGTGTATAGGAAAAAAAAGACGCATTTAAGGCTCGTTAGTATCTTGAAATGTTATCCTTAAAAGTAAATTTCTAGTATCTTACAGTAACCAAAGCTTTTTTCCCCTACGTTATCGTCATTAAAACTAATCCCAGGCTTACGTATATAATAATATATTGAAAGTAATAAAATTATATATAGGCTGAATTGGATAATATTCTCTTTGCACAATGAAGTGGTTCGAAGGAAGTATTAATCTTGCTGTAAATAAATCCAAAACGACTAAAGCAATTTTCGTTGTTTTCGTCGAAGGTAAATATGTTAACCTTTTTTTTTTAGGTTATGTTAAAAGAAATTCAGATAAACTTCATAGTCATCTCGAGATTATTTATACATATATATATATGTATATATAATTATTTCTATCACTTTTATTTATATATTTATTTTTATAGGACAAGATGATGCTTCGGTTCAATTTATGCAAGCATTGAATGTTACTGAAGTTTCTAAATACTTTGAAAATGAAGATTTTGTTGCTGTTAAATTGAAAAGTGGTAGCGAAGAATACAGATTTTTCGTACAGATTTGTATCCTTTGACTCGTTAATTTAATGACAATACTTGACAATACTTGACAATACTTTCTTGCAGCCCTTAAATACCTCTTTGGAGGCATTAGCATACGATGTTCCAAAGTAGTCACATATTTAAGTACTAACCATGTATATTGTAACTTAACTTTAATGATCAAATGGACATTAGCTTTTTCAAAAAGGATGTTAACTTTTTACATTGTAGTCATATTGATCTTTAAGTTTTTCCTTAAACATTGTAACTACAGATCACCTTGTACCAGTACCATCTTTATTCTTTATTGGTGTCAATGGTGTACCACTTGAAATAATAGCTGGTAGTACGACTGCAACTGAGCTTACATCCAAAATCGAATCTGTTTTAAATAAATCTGGAAAGAAATCTCCAAGTAGTTCTGATTTAATTCAATCAGAAAAAATATCTTCCGAGTTGACTAACACTTCGGATGCTTCTACCAGCAAAGCAAGTACCGATACAGAACAGGTTACAGAAAAGAATAATGTACCAGAAAAATCTACAGAAACTGTTACGAAGACAGAGATCGAAAATAAAACGGAAGAAAGTGCATCTGCAGATGTAAAGGAAACTGATGTAAAAGAAACTGATGTAACAGAAACTGATGTAAAAGAAACTGATGTTAAAGAAACTGATGTTAAAGAAACAG
Organism: Mischocyttarus mexicanus; assembly: GCA_023678845.1. Taxonomy (NCBI): domain Eukaryota; kingdom Metazoa; phylum Arthropoda; class Insecta; order Hymenoptera; family Vespidae; genus Mischocyttarus; species Mischocyttarus mexicanus. Next base: position 3,007,611 of record JACGTP010000014.1, on the reverse strand, counting down.
ATGTACCAACTACCAGTAAAGAAATTAAGGAAGATAGCGAGATGGATTTATCAATGCAGGTATGTGATTTAATTTTATTATTATTTCCTATTTAAATAAAAGCAAATATAATCACAATTGTTAACTGAACGATTCTAGGAGAAATTAGATAGAGCTAAACAATTGATAGAAGCACAGAAAAAGCAGCGGCAAGAAGAGGAAGAAAAGAAACATAAGGAAAAAGAATTGGAACGACGTAAATTAGGACGGGAAATGCAAAAAATGAGACAAATGCAACAAGATTGGCAAGTAAAGAAAGCTCAAGAAGAAAGGAAGAAGGAAAAAGCTGCTGAAAACGCTGCCAGGGAAAAAGTAAGATTACAAATTGCTCAAGATAAACTTGAACGGAAACAAAAGGAATTAGCTTTGCAAGTGCGTATGTGTATATTAACATATATTATCTCAACATACATATTATATAATTATAATTATTATCCTTTATATAATCGTTATTAAAAAAACAATAATTATTATTTATGATATTAGCCTAAACAATCATCACCACCACCCGCAGAACAACCGAAAGTGCAACCACTTTCGCTGACTGATGCTTCTATAACAAGAATTCAATTCAGATTGCCATCTGGTAATCCCCACATGGCACCATTTTCTCCGTCAGATACTTTGAGCGTTTTACGCACTTACGTTACTGAAAATATTGATTTACCTTTCCGTCAATTCATTATGTCAACTTCATTTCCTCGAAGAAATTTAACCAATGAGGACGATAAAAAAACTCTATTAGAATTGGAATTGGTTCCAAGAGCTGTGATTTTAATCGTACCAATAAAAAGTGCAAATAAAATAAAAGTAATGTCAAATGAAATTACGTGTTTATAATTAAAAATGTAATTTAACAAAATATTTCTCTTATGTTCTTTTTTTTTGTTTTTTTCAGAATAATAAGAAAGAAGATATAGTAACTGTAACATCCAGCCAAGACGTTGGTTTCTTCTCGCGTTTCTTGTGGTCCCTATTTGCTCCTGTGGTTGGCATATACAATAATATGATGGGGTATTTTCATAGAATATTTAATGGCAATACAGATCCAAATAACGAAGAGTCTGATACTCCCTCGAATGAACCCATCAATACTGAGGAACCACAATTTCCAAGTTTACGAAATATAGCTCGATTGACAGGGTAGGTTTAAAATTTCCTTAAAAACCACTCTTTACAAAATATATCCTTTATTTAAATCAATAACTTATATTGTTATTATTGTTTCTTTTTTTTCTGGGTGGGATCGGGAATTAATCCAATTTAGACGAAGTGTTAGCAGCTTTAACGGTATAACTATTGGAGAGCTAGCTAACCTTTACAGATTACATTCAGAGAGAGATGATAGTGATGAAAATAATACTTGGAACGGCAATTCGACGCAACAAATGTGAATGATTTAGAAATATAGTTACAATGCGCCGAGAGTACTATTACAACTATTACTACTACTACTATTATTATTAATACTAACAACTTGTTAAATGACTCTCTCGACTTAATTTTTAATGAGTACCTAGATTTTAATATGGTCATGATTAAGTATTACATATATTTCTATTATATAAAGAATATGTTCATTTATATATTTATATATATATAAATATATAAATAAATGTAATTATATTTTTCTTTCTTTGACCAAAAAAAAAAAAAATAAAGTATCTAAGTAATATCAAAACGCGCAAAAGATTAATATATGCGAATGGAAATAAAGTTTATTATATGAATTACATTTAATACCTCCATTTTAGTAACATTTATGCGCGAAACATGCATATTTAAAGGTTAAGTCTTGTTATGCATCTCTTACTATCTCTGATTCTTTATATATATATATATGTATGTGTGTTTAGCTCTGTAACATTACATAAAAGAAATAATTTCTCGGCCTAATTATATATGGTATATAAAAATCTACACTACATATATTATATATATATATTTAAATATGGAAATGTGGAAAATGTATGTAAACTATCAAAGAAAGGTATAAGGACCAAAAATAGCGAACAAATTATTTCGCAGGTACTGTTGAGATGGCTAAAACTAATTAATCAATAATAGATTATCCGTGTATATATATGTATATACATATATATACACATATATAGTTTGAGCATAATCAATTTGTCTAACTGGTGCTAAAAATAACAAATTTTTATTATCGGTGTATCTATTGTATTTTTTATTCGATTCTTTTTTATTTTCTTTTTTTTATCATTTAATTTAGTCGATGCGATATCACAACCGTGATTTGTTACGTTTACAATTAGTGATAAATTGCGCTAACATTTATTCACGCGCACGCATACGACAGATTTTAGAAGTTAGATTTAAAGAGGAAAAAAGAGAGACAAAAAGAAGAAAGTAAAAAGCGTTTCTAATTTACTTGTAAAAATGTTTACGTACTCTTATATAATGTTATCTCTATTCTATTTTTATTCTTTTTTTTTATAGTAAATATATTTACTACTATAATTACTATAACTAGAAACGATTATATTATATGATAATCTATTGTAATAAATTTTCAAAATAATATGTATATATATTTATGTGTATCTATGCGTATATTTATATATATATATACATATACATATACATATATGTATAAATATACATATATATATATATATATACATGTGATTATTATATTAAAATAATAGTAGAAACTATTTTATCTTTCAATTTATCTCTCCGACTATAATAAATGTATCTGTGTAATATCTTATTATCTCTGTCATTGTTTAAAATTTTATTTCGATGTATTTAATTATTATACTATTGTAGAGGATGAGTGTTCAATAAACGAATCTTATCTCGTATTTTATGAAACATCGTTTTATTTTTTGTTTTATTATCGCGAGTATCGAGTGAGTACTTATATTTAATGAGTGAGTACTTAAAAGTTTTCAGACCGAAATGGAAACACAATTTCTTTTTCGGTCGAACTTAATTTTATTTAAAAGAAAAACAAACAAGTTGTTATTTTTTTTTTTTTCGTCGAACCTCAATATTCTTCAACCCACCCTCGTATGATTAAAGATTTGCGAAAAAAGAAAACAAATGACATTTTATTAAAGAAGGGAAACGATTTAAATATTTTTTACTTTAGGAATGTTGATGATCGTGAAGAAAAAAATTGAAATCAAGCGTTAAATTGAACAAATTTTAATTCGAGTCAAGTTTTTCTAATGGCGGGTCTTAACTTTCTGCCAGAATTAGACGTAACTTCGGCTGTTCTAAGTAAAAGGCAACGTGATATTTTCAGACGCACACCCACCATTTCTACGAGCTACCATATTTCACAAAATAACTTAAACAAAATAAAAATATAAAATATTGATCAATTATAATCGAACCATTTTGATCGGGGAAAAATAAAAAGTAACAATTCCTTTTACTCTTACAATTTTTGATCTTATCAATTTCTTCATATTTTTTTTCTCTCTTTCTCTCTATCTCTTTTATAGTTCGCTATAGTAAGAAACAAAATTATAGAATCCTATTTCTACAAATGTCGTTAAAATGATACTTTATCGTACAGCTGCAGGTGCATAAATTAACTTACTTGCATGGCACTATCTAATACGTATCATGCAAATCAACAACAAGAGATATTCAAGCTAATAATAACATTTTATTTTACGACTGATTTATTCGATTAGTCTTACTATAAACCGATTTGCAAGAATTTCAAATTCTAAGATAAAATTAATGGAGAAATGGGGTGATAGGGGTTGGAGAGAGGATTTGCAGCAATGACTTCTAACATAAAATTAAATGCCATTGTGTGCTTCATAAAATACAAGGGTAATTCGCCTAAGTGTTACGTCTAATTGTAATTTATACGAACAAGTGGTTTCAAATCTAAATACCTTGATAATAAAATGAAATATTTAAGAAATAATTGGTACGAGGGTGGGTCGATATATTTTCAGCTTCGAAAAAGATATTTTTAATTTTTCAAAAATAAAAATAAATTTGAACGAAAAGGAGTACATTGTTTCTATGTTTAATTGGAAACTATTTAACTCATTCATTTACGCATAAATTGTAGTATGCTGTTCTTGATATTATATTTACAACTTTTGTTTAAAATATTTTTAATACTAATTTCAATGATACACTTCGAGATCAATTATTCTGTAGAGTATAAATATTTGTAACTCATTTGATTTTAATTGAAAATTATTCGAATTATAAATAAATTAATGAGACATTAAATTGATCCTTATAAACCCTATTTAGATTTACTATGCTATACTTATGATGGTAAAAAGTTCATTTAAAAAGAATTTATTGACCTATTTGTTGAATTTTCTTACACACGAGTGCAATGGTGATTACCATATTTGCGGTAACTGACTTCTAGTTTTACTTACTTAAATGTATTTATTATTTTGTTTGATATTTATATTTATAAATAAAGAACAAGAAAATTGATATATCAAATTCCGATCGAATAGATATTAAATATTAAATCGATTTAATTTTAATGCATATCAAATAAAATTTGTGTTTTTAATTGTAACTAAATTTTAAAATACATGCAAATAAATGCATTTGAATTTCGATATATATATTTGATTATCATCGAAACATATATTTTAAAATTATAAAACTATAAAGAGAGAGAGAAAAAAAACAAAACGAACAATGAAGTAAAATAAATCGATCTTAAAATTTGATTAAACGACCTTCTCGGGTGTATAATAGGTGACAGAAATTTATGACCGGCTCATTACCACCGTTTAGTGGATTCTACAGTCGTACTCTACGAGATCATTAAAACCTTCTCTCTCCCTCTCTCTTTCTTTCTTATTTTATTTTGTTCCTCTTTTTGGGAAGAAACGCACGTGCTTGCCAAGTTACGCCCAAGTTAACTTGCTATTGGTTCTTCATACGATGACGTTGTAAGCACGTGGCTTTTTGACACCGCCTTGGAGAACCGAAGAATTTGACTTGGCCGCCAAGAGAAAGAAAGAGAGAGAGAGAGAAAAAGAGTATAAAAAAAAGAAAAAAAAAACGGAAAAGAAAAAATATTATCCTCTACACCTCGAGCTATCTCGACAAACAGTCGTTTCTGTCGAGTCTAATCCCACGAACGAATCATCTCGCGATCATCGATGATTCAATTTACTTTCGATATTAACACTTTCTTATTTGTGTGTTTCATTAATTGTTTCGGTGATTTTATTTTTTATCTTTTTTTTTTGAAACATTTAAATCAACCATTTGAATAAATCTTCCCTTACCGATATTTTTTGTCTCTTATCTTTTTGTTTTAAATTAATTTAAAGTTTTAATTTTGTTGTAATTTGTGATCATTTATGTCAAATAATGTCAAAGATGTTTTATTATATGTTGATATTTGTGTATAGTGAATCATGAATTGTTTTGTTACGCATGATTAATGAAGTTACAGTGAAACAATTTATTTGTATTAGAAGTAATTGATTATTTCATGTGATAAGGATGATCTTATATGTGAAATTATTTTAAATGGATCATAAATGAATATTAAATGAATTCATTATGTCGGAAGAACGTACGATTAATTCGGAAACATCTAAAACTGGAAATAACAACAACAATTCTGTTGATGTTTCCAAAGTTTCGTTTAGTATTGAAAGATTACTTGCACCTATTGTGAAACCTATTAACGATGATAATAAATTATTGCAAAGGGCTCAGTTTTCTTTACGAGTTTGCAATAGTAAGTATAATTAATCAAATTATTAAATAATGAAAGTTAATGTATTATTTTGTTTATAAAGGGTGGAAGTAAAATGTCAGAATTGCATTCAAATGAAAAGAAAAATATATTACATTTGCATCATGAAATTAGTCATAATTTTTTGTTTATTTTCATAACAAAACTTAAACCCTTTTTCTTTTTGTTTTTTTAATAATATTAATATATTATATTATATATTATATATTCTTATATTTTTTAATAATATTTAATATCTTTGTTAGATATTTTTAAATATTTAATTTTACTTTGAATATGAAATATTTATTAAATTTAGAATTTCTTTTTAATTAACAACAAATGATTCATAAATCAAGTTTTTATCGCTTGCAACAAACGTTTAACTTGAAGTTCATATTTTTAATTCATATCAATAAAATATATTAAACCCTGTTTGATATTAAATAAATAAAATTGTTTTAATTATTTTAATTAACAGCAAATGATTCAGAAACAAAAATATTGGTAACTCCCGACTCGTCAGTTTCAATGGCGGAAGAAATTGAGCTTGATGATTCTGATATGGTTTGTTCCACTTCACCCGAACCAGAAATGTATTATGGTACGTGGACCTAATTGTTTTTATAAATATTAATCAATGATTCATTATTTCGGATTATAATTATCAACATCTTGAATTTTATTATTTTGTATTTCCTCTTCATTTCTCTCTCCTCCCGTTTTGATTTCTCATTAATCTTGATATGATGTTTTAAATATTCGTGTTATATACTTGACGTCATGTTATTTGGCTAATAAAATCTTTTCGAAACAAGTAAGAAATTAATGTATACGCAGATGGTAAACACTTGTGTCTACCTTGTTAAATCAGCGATGTAATGAAGACATATTGAGAAAAGACGATGATGATGATGATGATGATTGTAATGAAAAGATAATAATTTTCAATATTTATAATCCAGTAAATATAAAGAACCATTAAATATAGAATAAAAATAGAAAAAACTGCACGGTGTTATGCATGTAAGCGTGTGGATTAAAAAGAAAGGCCAGCTTTTAATTAAACAAATTAAATAAATTGTTTAAATTAGTATTGAAATTGTATTATCTTATCAGTTATTATTACATTTAAGAAATTCTTTATCGATTTACGATTTTATCAGTTTCTTTTTAAATGGCGTTTAATTATTATTCATTATTTCTTTTTTCGATGATACTTAAATGATTTAATAATTTTATGCTTGATATATTATTTTGTCTAAACATTAATTTTCAATGTTTGCTAATGAATAATTATATTCGTATTATTTTGGAATAGTAAGAAATAAACTATTGAATCTAATGAAAATGGTGGATGTACCTAAAACATCTCAATTAACTTGGGTGACCAAGTAATTGATACTAAATTCAAAGTTATAGTTCTTCTAGTAACGAATACATAAAGTTAGTACGAAGGAACATGGTTTCACGAGTTTGATCCATTACTTCCTGTGGGCTCCACGCCCACTCAATGTTCCTACTTCTCGTCCACTATTTATCTGTCTCCTGCTAATTCTGCCATGGAAATGCAACTATACTTGAATACCTAACATACACGCGTATCCATATAAATACAATAAAACAAAAATAAATAAATAAATAAACGAGTATCGATGGAATTTTTAAGATAGCCATTTTAGTTACGAATTCAATTCGAATCCTGACGATTAAACACAAATATTTTCTATAGATTATAGCATTTAGGATAAAAAATTGTTAAATATTTTTGGATAGAATTCTTCGAGGATTATAGTTGTATGTTTAAAATTCAATACTTCACACATGCACGTAAAAATCAAACGAGTATCATGAATTCTTAAGGTAGCCATTTTGGTTGCAAATTCAATTCGAATCCTGACGTGTAAGAAAAAAAATTGTTAAACATTTTTCATAGAACTCTTCGAAAGATAAAATGATAAAAGGATTATTGTAATTGTATGTTTAAAATTCAATACTTTATAAACACATACGTAAAAATCAAATGAGTATAATGAATTCTAAAGTTAGCCATTTTGGTTACAAATAAAATTCTAATCCTATCGATGAAACAACACAATTATTCTTTGGAATACTATTATCAGAAAATATTAAAATTTGATTTTAGAATAAGATGACAAAGGAAATTATGGTCGAACGTTTAAAACATAATTAATAAGATGGTTTAATAGCAACATCGTCGTACTTTTAGTAGCATATTCATACAAGAAACTTTAAAGTCGACTAATTTCTACCGAATTGTCCCGTTTCTCGTGATTTACATGGCGTAATGCTCGGCACAATAAATTCGAGATCTAAGGAAAGGACAATTCTCGTTTGCGCCATGATCTTAGACTTGAAATATGTGGGATGTCGACGTTCAACCACAAAGCCGTCAACGTGATACGTAAATCTTAAACTTGAACAACTCGAATAAACGAATGAAAGAAAGAGTGATCCTATTTCGTGCTGGCCAAAAACTAATTTTCATATTTTCTTTCATTTTTTTCTTTTTACAACAAATATTTATCAATATCATTAATATTTGTCTTCATTTTCTTTTTCTTTTTTTTCTGATTATTAAATTAAACATTTTTTCATTTGAGAAAAGAGAAAACGGTGAAAATTTTTAACGATTACATTGGCAAGATGTAAAAAAAAAAAAACAAAAAACATTGAACGAAGAAATAAAAAAATTTATGATTATTTTTATTGCATCTCAAAGCGCGCGTGTGTTTGCCACGTTTTGTATCGAATAAATTAAAAAAGATATGTGTTTAATTTCAATGGAAAAAATGAAATGAACGCAAAAAGAAAGGATAAATATAATTAATGATATTTTAATTAAATAAACGTACGATAATGTCTCTCTCTCTTTTTTTTTTACGTAAAATGCTAAGAGAGTTGATTTTATCAAATTAATTATGAAATTAATTAACCGTACGATGTCATACCGAATGAAAATTAGGCAAACTTTATTGCGTATATATTCTCTTAAACTCTAATGTCATTCATCGAATAATTAGAAGACAAGTTTCACCGTGGCTCGCAGCAATTAGGTAAACTAGAAGGCGTGGTGTTCTATTTCCGCAACGTTCTCTCTTCTCTTTCTTATATACTTTTTCTATTTTTTGTAAGATTTCTTTCGTTAGTCTTGAGAGTATCTTCTTTTTGCAGCCGTTTATCTCATCTCAGTTTGGTCCCCTCGACAACCCTTTTCTTATTTTCTCCTCCTCTTCTTCTTCCTCTTCTTAGAGCTCGTTCGTCAATGCAACCGAGTCAGAAACTTAACGACAAATGAGCCAAACGTGTTTCTTTCTCCTCTTCTACACCACAGAAAGTACTCCTTCTCTGATATCACACACACACATACATATATATGTACATGGAAGTATAGGAGAGGTAGAAATGTGATTTGATACTCTCACACAGTTTGAGTGCAATTTCGTAGGAACTTTCAAGCGAATCAAAGACACGAGTACGATTTTAGCCCCGGAATGACTCCGTCCAGGTTTCTACAACATGCCTGAGTTCGAAGTTCTCGAGAAACATGCGAGAAACGCGACAATTACGTTCCCCATCTGACAATTAGTACTCGGTTAACGTTAACCTACGATTTTTCTTTCTTTATTTTTTATTCCTTTTTTTTTCTTTTTTGTTTAAACGAAATATTTATTACCCATCAGGAAACAACTGATTTGATTATTTTTGCTCCTTTTTGTATGAATCAGAGCTGCATATATATCTCTAATAAAATTTATAAATAATTTAAGATAATGCATAAATGTTTTCTCATAGAATCTTAAATAGTTTTTTTTTTGGAATTATTGGGTTGGTGGAAAAAAATGTCGGCTTTTCCCATTGAATTGTCGCCAAAAATATGACATTTCTTTTATCACCAATTTAATATTTAACACGAGGAAAGTATGGGAACATTTATTTCCTTCTGTATTATTTATTATTACTTTTAAAACAATTTAATCTGATTTGTTTTCTGTATATCAATGAGTTTACTATCTAATAAAATTTTAAATCATTTAAAAACACGAAGATATTGTTTAAAAAGTATATTTCCTGATAAGGAAAGTACTGAAATTAGTATTTGTGAGTGGTTCTTATGTTATTCTGTTATATTAATTAATCATTTTGTAATATCCAATCAGATTTCTTATTAAATTTGATAAGATTTCATTCTATTCTTTCGATGAATCAATTATATGAAAATTTATAAACAATTTCGTATATAAATGAAACGATATTAACGGGATATGTGTATTGGGTAACATAAAAGACGGTTTTTCGGATGACGAATGGGCAGATAATTAGAAGATGATCCTCACCGTTTAAGAACCCACAGACTTGTTACCAGAATACTAAAAGAGAACTTGGAAGACATTCCTCATGGTTAAACCGTGTGACTTGTCTTGTACCACCGTCTTGTAACTTAGGATAAAGTATAAATATAAACAAGTTTGGTGGTATATTAAGTTTCAAGATTAATGAGTCTTTGGCAATTTTAGGGAAGGTAATTGGAAAGATTAACGATGAAAAACTGCAACACCTATTTCCAATCCAACCCCTAACTTCTAACACCCCTGATCCACCTCACCAACTATATTTTCCTTAACTCTGTCAACATTTTAAAGAAATATTTAAAATACGAAACACATATTGAATTGAAATTGAATTTGATTTTAGAATCCTAACATAGGAATTTGTTTACAGAGGCGTGTACAAGCAGCAGTGGTGCCAATTCTACAACAGGTGTAGAAAGGGAAATTCAAGAAAGAACTGCCAACGCTATTAGCGATGATGAGAGGAAAAAAAGACCACGTACTGCGTTTACAGCTGCACAAATAAAGTCATTAGAAGCTGAATTTGAGAGGAACAAGTATCTAAGCGTTGCAAAGAGATTGCAACTTAGTAAAACTTTGAAATTAACTGAAACTCAGGTAACTTTTCTTCTTTTGGTTTTTCTTTTTTAAAGTTAAACACACGTGTGTCAAAAATATGCGTGCAAGGTGTTATGTTAAAAATAAATTTACAGGGGTAAGTAAATTAAGAGAATAAATATTTTTTATAATTTACAGACAGGATATTCTAACCAATAAATCGCAATAATGTCCTCCAATTTCCTTTCTGACGTACACGTCACCTGAAATATTTTAACTTACATGTTATCCAGAGTTTTCTTAAGAATCAACTTGACTCTAAATTATTAGTTAGTAGTTTTAGTCAGAGACCATATGTGTTTAGGCGCCGATAGAATGGCGCCAAGAGAGGGAGGATTGGCCCTTTAAGACCAATTAGCACTTACCCACCCTTCTTCCTTCCTTCCTTCCTACCTTCCTCCCTTTCTTTATTTCTTTCATCCACCTAACGAAGAAAGTGAACATTTTCTTAAAACCTTTTTTTCATTTCCAAGAAAGTATTCATCCTTTGATGAAAGTCCTAACTCCAAATTCTACTCATATTTAAAAATACTTATATCACTTATATTCGAAATATTAAATCATTTTTATTAAAAACAATACAAAATAATTGAAAATAATACGCAACGAGATCGTTTAAAAAATGATACCCCAAATGAGATGTCCAATAACTCGGATAATTGTCAAACATCGAATCCTTAAACGAATCAAACAAATATTATCAAGAATTATTATTAAATATATATTGATTATATATTTAATAATATAATACTTATCAGAAAAGGAAGAAATTAATTGTAAGAAATTAATTGTTTTACGATGATGAAAGGAAATAATTAGATAGGAAGTTTGTTGCTTGTAGAATACTCGTATAATCCAAACAAGATATCCGGTGACTCGATAATTGTTGTTGAAAGAGGTAGAAATATTCATTTCACGAGGTTTAGAACGAGACGGATAATTATCCGGAGGATCAGGAGTAAAAAGGGGAGGGGGGAGGGTAGACGATCAGACGACGGATCAGAGGGAAGAAGAAGAAGAAGGAGACGTGTCGTACCGCGGACGTAACTGTCACAATATTTCTCAGAGTTAACGAGCCAGCACTGAGAGTTTCTCCCCTTCTTCTTCTTCATCATCATCTTCTTCTTCTTCTTCATCTTCTTACTCTTTCTGTCTTTCTTGTGCAAGCACGATGTTACATAGAACGTTCTTTAGCCTTTTCTTCAGCACAGCAAACCGACGGATGCTGTTGTGCGCCGTCGAGGCGACGGACCGAAGAGGCGTCGATTTTTTAATTAGGATATATTACCAACCGAATGTCACGTTTTAAACGGACTATACTCCTCCTCCTACTTCTGAAGATTTCTTCACGAGGGAAAAATTATCTTTCGTGTTCTTTTTTTGATTAATTTTCTTTAATCTTCTTTTACATTACTTATACTTCTCTCCTCGTATCTTTTTGATCATTTTTACATAGTTTTAATATATTTTTTCGTGATAGTTGTTTTATATTTCACGAAATTCAACAATCCCTATTAGACTCGAAATATATTTGTTATTTAAAGTAATCAAGTTTTCGTATTTTCTTAGAATTTTGCTTAAATATTCTTTTGCAAAATAATCAAACAACACTCCAATATTTTAATCATTGTTGGTTAATAATCCTAAACTTGGTGAAGTTTTTTGATTAATTAATCTTTTCGTATCTCTGAAAAAAGATTTAGCAATTTAGATGCTTCTTTTGGTTTTCTGCGTTCTATCTATACTGTTGATCAATTATTAGATCATTTAACTTTACAGGAAACTGACGTGTCTTAAATTTTCACCCTTATTCGCTTTTCAAAGAAACTATTTGCATGTGATTGATAAAAGATCACTTCTTGGCCTGTGGACGCAGTTTAATGTCATGCCCGGGACCAACCAGTTATAAAACAAAGCTCAATTATTTGGAAAAGCTTTTTTTTTATATATACATCTCATCATATTTGAAATATTAAACCCGAGGGTTATACATCGCGCTAACAAATATATGTTTCAATATATAAACCGTTTACTGCACAGATCGATTAAACTGAACTTTTTGAAAAATATTAAATTTAAGTGTCAAAGCACTTGGTATTGATAATCAAATTTATAAAAGGGAATTTTAAAAAACAATATACATTATTTTATTGCATTTTTCTACTTTTTGTTTTATGGAGTTAATCAATTTGTACAACGAATTGTGAACAATTCATATTTTGTACAAAAATATTTTAAAATAAAATTCATCTAATGAAACTAATGTGAACACCTCATTCACAAGAGCCTCGGTAGCGCAGTAGGCAGCGCGTAAGTCTCATAATCTTAAGGTCGTGAGTTCGATCCTCACCCGGGGCATATCTTTTTTTCTCCACGTTTTTTTTTAATTTTTACAGATTAAAATATGGTTTCAAAATAGGCGAACCAAGTGGAAGAGAAAATATACCAACGACGTAGAATTATTGGCCCAACAATATTATTCGAGTTTGGGTATACCCGCTCCTAGGCCAATTTTTGTCGGAGATCGTTTATGGTATTTAATTTTGAATAAATAAATAAATAAATTTGAGATGAAAAAAAAATAATACAAAATAATAATGTGAATTTATTTTTGTTCTTTTACAGGTTTTTTAATTATCCGACACAATCACAACCAGGTGCTACATTTTTTCCTCAACATTTGACGCCTATGCCTTTACCACCAGCTTTGCCAATTGTACAGCCATTACCTAGTAATTTACAAACTGGACAACAATCTACTATTTTTCATAATATTCCTTTAAATCATCCCACGCATCATCTTACCCAGAGATTAGATTTTAGGCATCAGGAACCTTAAGTCAAATTTTATTTATTATATTAAAGATGTTAAATGTGTGTGTGCGCGTGTACAGAAATTGTTCATTCGAAAATTTATATCTTCGTGTTATCTTTTTATAATTGCATTTACAATAAGAATACCATGAACTTAAAAAAAAAAATAAACAAAAATAATTAAATAATATATGCATAAGTATAATAAGGATCCATAAATGTAAAAAAAGAAAAGAATAATACTCTAATAGAAATCCTAGTAGGTATAGGTATCACTTTATTTTCTTAGTTAGTTATTATTATGAACTCTGATGAAGGAAATGAATAAATTTATTATAGACCAAACATCAAACTAAGGTTTTTAAATATTTTTAGAATTATAAAACAATAAATAATTCCAATAATTATTATAAACAATGAATATTTATACAAATTCTTATTTCATAAAGCGGATGGAGAGGATAGCATTTTATTAACACCTAAAGTTTTTTCATCGTTAGCTGCTTGGTCCTGTATAATTTTGGCATATTTTTCGTCGTCTTGTAAATCCTCTTCTATTAACATTTCTTGCATCCTTCGTTTGTATCTGCGAATAAATTATTTCGTACAAAAACAATATTTTTAAACGTCGACGATTGAAAATAAATTACTCACATCTCGCTGTCTGGATTATTTTCTTGATTTCTACATACATCTAATTTTTGTTCTATCAATTTTACAACATCACGAGAAGGTGGTTCTACGCATTTAGCCATCGATCTTATTTCTGCAATTTTTGCACGCAACGATATGTTATTTAATTCAATTAAGTTTAACTATATACAACAAAATATTATCGATTACTTTACAACTTACTTCTAACTGCTTCTATAATTCCATCTAATTTTTCACTTGAGAATAATGTATCAGTAACGTAATTGTCTAAACTCGCAGATGCTCTGGAAGCAGCATGTAAAGTTGCAGCTAAAGCGATTTGGCTTGGTGCATAAATTAAAATGCTGTCCGTTAAAAAAACCCTTTCTAAAAATTCGTCTATGTGTGGCCTTAGTTTTTCTGGATTATCTAACAAAGTGTACCGAGTCTACAAGTTACAAAGTAACTTATTAACAAACATATTTCTGTAAAATACTTTCAGCAATGAACAATCAATTCACCTTAATATCAATCATTAATCCTTCAACAGGTCTGAACGGATTGTGAACTGTTAAATGGTAATTCAATTGTTGCATTAGTAACAATTCGTTGTTTAGAATAATGTCTGATGCTTTTTCTCTGTCGCCTTTAATATTAGCGACAAACTGAGATATTGAAACGTTAAATTCTTCAACCTGTAAAGATGATAATGTTACATTTTACAATCTCAATTGTATTCTAATTCGAACTTTAATAAAAATATGAAATGATAATAACTTTACAAGCCAAGTATACGCATGTGACCAATATTTCCTTTGGATGATAATCCATTACACTGTTCCTCAAATAGAATCTTTTGAAATAATGCAACGCAGTAGCAACTGTAGCTTTGGGCATTGGAGGTACAAAGCGACGACAGAAATCACGTAATTGTAATTCATAAAATCTGAGTAAAGTACGTTCTTCGCTGTTTGTGAGGAAATGTACTTCCCTTTTTTCCGGCTTTATAAAGATGAAATAAAAATATACAAGATATTCTCTATATATTTAATAAAATATGAAATAAACGTTTATATTAAAACTAAGGGTTCTGTTTTATCGACAGACTCGAAACGTAAACATGCCATTGAAGTATCTGTTTACTGTATACAGCTGTTATTGAATTTAAACCAAAAATTGAGATTAATTTGTATTCAGTTTCAAGATTAAACATTTTAAATTAATATTATAAACCTTTAAATCCATATATATTAACAAAATTGACTATCAAAGTTAATATACATAGCATGGAAATAAATAAGGTTAGGATTTTACAATGAGATTAGAAACGATAGATTAATACAGTTTGTAATTAATTAATACAATACGAATATATTTTTAATAAATTATTAAAACTTACAGACATATTGGCACCATGTTTATCGATGAATTCAGAATTAGTTTTTTCTCTCAAAGCATTTAATTCATTTTCATCTTTAAACATCCAAAATCTTCGTTGGGAACTTTGAGGAAACATTTGGTTTTGTTAAGTTTCAAAAACAAATTAGAGTCAAAGAAAATTAAATAAAACTGTTTATAAAACAATTGACGACGCCGACAGTTGTTACACGTGTGGTTCTGAAAGTACTACGTACTTCCACGAACAACCAATTAGAGGGCAGCACTGCTAGTAGTTTTGTAGGTACTCGAGAGTACAACTACTAAAATATTTATGGTCCAAAATAATTAACGATAATATATTTATTAAAAAAAATATAATTCTTCGTATGAATACAGCTTTAGTCTTTTACACGTTTCTTCACTCTTCACGTGGTAGAATGGATGATCCTTAATTTCTATAGTCTTTTCGCATTTAAATTATTTTATGGCCAAATGCCAAATTATCCAGTGACTAGCGGGAAAAGTATAGTACTACTGGTACAGTAATTTGGCCCGTAGGTCGGCGCTTCAATCGCTAATGAAATGTAGGAAATTAAGACCGCCACATCTACTTCCTCTCATCCCTAAAAATGTACATAAGTATTTTTTTTCTTTTTTTTAAAGGAATTTGACTGTCTTATAAATTGATTAGGATTTTTTTGTTAATTGGTTTTTAGAGATTTGTCCATGGTGCCTTGTTGATGAGGTAGTATGATATCTTCGGCTTGTATGTCATGGTTATTGGACGAATCTTCTTTCGTTAGGAAAGCTGCTATGAGCCGTTCGATGTTGCGGTCATAGCAAAGTTGCGGTTATTATATAAATTAAATTTAATGTTATTCGTAAAACACGAATAAATAATATTAATCGAGTAAGAAAAATAAAAATGTGAGAACAAAGCGATGAATTATTTTTTTAAAAATATTAATGTTGGTAAAAGTAAAGAAATGTGTATGTATTAGGAAGGATGAACGAATACGATGTTTTCTGGCAAACTGGCCGCCTACGCAACGGTAATAAACAAGATCGGCGACAGGGAGAGAAAGGAAGAAAGAAAGAAAGAAAGAGAGAGAGAAAGAGAGAGAGAAAGAGAGAGATGGTGGAATGAGGTAGAGCCGATTTTAATATGGACGCCTCCCCCAAGCGGTTGCACGTCCGATCTGAAGGGGCGTTCCAACGACCCTTTGTCAACCGACAACGCCGCTGCATCTTATCACGATCGAGACTTGGGATCTACCCGTTTTGCTTCTCCACCTCGTTTCTGAACCCTTAGGCCATCGTTGGGCCGTTCGAGCTGCCGCTTGCTCGTTCCCTAAGAGTACTTACAGACCTCACCCATAACTCTTCCTCAATATTTTTTTTCTTCCCAGTCTTTTTATCCTTTTTTATTTTCTTGTGTCTTTTTTTCCTTTTTTATTGTATATTACAGGCTAGTTTACGTTGCTTTCACGTTAGAAGTACTTACACAAGTCCTTCTTCCGTTGTTGTCCTCGGTCATATATTGATTTGATCAATCTTACGATCATTAACTCAGATCTTTAAGTTTCCTTCAATGGTAGATGGATATCCAACTAACATTCACTTAACTTACTGTATTTATCGTTCTATCTTACATCGGTATCAAATCGTAAACGGTTAATATCATAGGGGATCAATGCATAATTTATTTATTCCTTCTTTCGTATATTTTCTTTTTTAAAAATTTGATTTTTAAATCAACTACTACCGTTGTTGGGAGCTGCAATATTTTCTCTTTCTCTTTTCTTTATCTCTCAATTTATTTTTAGGTTAGATTTTTCTTGTTTTTATTTCCTAGTTATAAACGCGATAATTTGTTAAGCAAATTAGGATACGTGTACACAGAGAGATCTGTGGTAATATGCATATTGGTATTATACTTACTTACTTATGTTAGATATATATAACTAGGTACGAAACCCTAGTGGTTTAGCTTCCGCCGAAATCCAAGAAAGGAAGGAAAGATATGGGCTATCCCCGAAAGTGAAGTACATCCGCCATTAATCTAACATTGCGGTTAGCAGCACCCTCGAAAAGTTCGCGTGTTCCACCACCCTTTCCCTTTTATACCAGAGACACGCACGTATGCGAGTATACCTTCCCTTGCCCCCTTCTCTCACTCCTGTATTATTCTCTCTGTATATACATACACCCACGTTTCCCAATAATCGCGTTTGGCCGTAAGGAAAAGGGAAGTCAAATGGTTTACTCGCCTCGTCCTAATGCAAAATCAATGTTCAACTTGGTGCTACCGAGGTGTGACGGATTAAAGTGGATTACTTTCGGCGTGTTATCAAACTTGGTTACTTCGTCGTAATCAAGAATGACTTTCTCATATAGGAATCAACCACCCTATTTCTTGTACTTTGTCTGACAAATTACCTGGCTAACCGGAACAGACACACATTCCTACTTTGGTTTATAATATTTAATTTATACTGATTTCTCTGATACGTTAGTAAAACATGATTAATGATTGTTCCTTTATTTCCTCTAACGAGATTTATATATTTAATATCGATAATTTTTATTAATACTTTGCAAGGGGTGGAAAATATCAATTTTTAAAGGAAGAAATATTTTGATTTTATTTCAGAGTCTGAACCTGGTAGCATTTGCGAAAGAAGAACTTTCATGAAATACGTACGTGACCTAGTACATATTGCATGACCGTTAAACCATGCCATAGTGGTATCGTCGTTGGTTAACCCGCAAAAAGCGGTATCACGCCTGATTTTAACACTCCTTCGGGGCCTTTGGCTTTGGCTTTGGCTTGACTGCTTTTCTCACTGCACGCAAACCTTCCGTGGTCGTCGAAACGTCACGTGGCCCGCCTGTTCCTCATATGTCAGGACCTTTTGTGTTTTTCTATTGTACTTTTTTTTTACCTATATATGCAAATCAATTTCTCATGTTTCATCACGTTCTTCGTAAATAGGATCAAATATTTAACCAATTCGAAAAATCGTGAAATAAATCGTATCTTATTTTAATCGTACACACAGTAATATGGTAAATATTAATTTAAAACGAAAGAAAAAAAAAGATTGAATTAATATTAAACATTATTGTTCTAATAACTACTTTTGATCAATCCAGTTACTAGTTTCTCTTATACCTGTTGCTACCAGTTTTGATAGTTGCTTGATTAATCTTTATCGACAATTAAACTGATTCGAAAATCACGAGTATCTGCGATCAAATGTAGAAGAAAGACAAAGGTAGAGGCTGAATGAAACAAAACTAATTCAAATAAAATAAAGAAAAGGAGTTGAAAGTCTGAAGAAGTTCGGGTGCAAAGTTAGCCCAGAGGCATAAACGAAGAGAAAGATCGGCAAGCAGTGAAAAATAAAATGAGAGAGAGAGAGAAGGAGTAAGAACAAAAATAAAAACAAGAAGAAGAAGAAGAAGAAGACAGCTAGTACCAAGGAAAGTCGAGATGGAAGAAAGAGACAGCAACGAGGTGGGGTTCGTATACATGGGTGTATAATTACAGAGGACAAAAAAAGAAAGAGAGAGAGAGAGAGAGAGAGAGAGAGAAAGAGAGTGCAGTGGCTAGACCTACTGCAGCAAGTTTGAATGTTGCCTTGAGGCAAAAGTATACTCCAAATCGGTGAAGGGCCCCCCGATTCTTCAGCGATCCTCTTTCGCGATCCTCTTACGCGACTCGTTCCTAATTCTTATTCGTGCCTCAGGTGAAAAACAAGAAACGAGGAAAGAAGAATTACTCCGGTGTTTTTATGCTACCGATTTTTCCCGTTCCTATAAACCTTTTTTTTTTGTTTTTTTTTTTTAAATTTTCTGGACCCACCTCTTTTATCATATTTCTTATGTTTTTTCTTTTCAAAGAATACTTGAATTAAAAAGAGGAAGTTGAACGATACTTTTATCGAATAAATATATTCAGGATATAAATTTTTGGAAATAGTAGACAAATATTAACCGATGCACCGAATTATGCATGAAGATTATTATCCCGTTGGTAGAGTCATTAAGAAAATATAAGAAATTAATTTTTCAAGAAGTATTCCTTGATATATAAAGGATACTTCTTATTGTAGTGAAGCCTAATTACCTTTCCTTGGTATCCGTGTGATATCTGATGTGTTTTACACGTAAATATTCCAAATGATTTCTTCTTACAACCACCAACATATAGAATATTATTTAACTCTCTTTCTCTCTAACATTGGTATCCTTTTTATTTTTTTCTTTCGTTATTATCTCGACTTAATTCGCGAGAACGAGAGTTGTGACCTTCTGAATCCTCTAATTTTGGCTGGCCGCGTCCAGGGCGATAATTAACGAACTATAATCAACGGCCTATTCGACGCGTAACGCAACGTAACTTAACGTAACTGAGAGAGGATTCACCTTTTCATGATGTATGCCTTATTGGGGTGAGTACATTAAGGTTCATGCACACACAGAAATGCAGGTTTATAGATTCTATTGAAACGTTTGAAAATAATTCTAACTGGAAATGATGAAAATAATTGACCCTAGTTTGTTGATTAAAGAAATTCAACTGTTGCCGTAAACTTTTATTGCAATTTATATATATGCAAGTATATTAAAAAGAAAAATAATTTGTTTAGATTTTCGTAATACGAAGATATTTATATAGGACACTACGAATAAACTCAAGATTATCCACTTTTCCGGTAATTCCCATCCACTAAGGCGCACACAAGTTCGCGCAAGATGGCTGCCGCAGAAAGAGCTCCGATTGGTGACGGCAAAGCGGGCTATTTGAGCGGCGGTTGGTGGTTCACCAACGGACCAAGAAAGGTACGAGTAATTTTGATCGTGATTATACTAATTTCATAGTATGCCCCCCTTCTCGGTGGCTTTAACCACTCGTGTTGGGCCGAGTTAACACGAGTAACGCCACGAGACAGAAGTAAATGTGTGCTCTACGTGGATACGCACTACGGTGATTTTATTTCGGAGAAATAGAAAACAAAACAATTATTTTATATATTTATTTTCCCAATAAAAAAGCAAAATAAATAAATATATATATATATCTATCAAGGAGAAAACTTTCGCGAGTGTATTACACCAGGAATCGTAGATTAGAAACTAAATTAATAGTGTTTTCACGATATATCCACGTTTTCACCCCAATTCATATATTTTTACATTTAAACACGAACGGTATGAAGTAAAACAAAAGGTATAAGAAAAAAGAAAGGGAATAGATTATGTAACTGTTAACGTGACCAATTGGTTTGGGTGTACATGCATATATACTAGCATAAGTTATCATATCAAACTAGTATAATCGTCTCATGTCTATAATCGTTAGCTGTGGTCGTAGTCACGGGCAAATAGGCTCTTCCCTCTCTTTTCATCTGGCAATCTCGCGAGGTTCGCCATCTCCTTCACTTCCTCCCCTACCTTTCTTTTCTCTCTCTCTTTCTCTCTCTTTCTTTATTTCTCTCTCACTCACTCACTCGTTCACTCTCCCATCCCTCTTATGTTCTCTGGGCTCTCCTCTCTTCTCTCCCCGTGGGCAATGAGCGGAGGGAGCCTTGCCGGGTATCGCGCGGTGGGGGCTAAATTACCACAATTTTGTACTTTTTATACCGCGAGGGAAAAAAGAGGATAATTTTTGGTGGAAACGCAACAATTTTATCGGCCGTTGTTATGTGAGATCAGTTGGTGTCTACTGCCGCTACGCGTTACACCTGTCCGCAGTCCTCCTGCGTCGTCTTTAACTAAACAAAATATTTAACTAATGTTATTTTTTCATATTATCAATAATCCTTCAAAAGAATCCTATCGAATAATTGATTATCGATGGATCTTATAACCAATCATGGATTCCTTGCTACAGTCCGACGCCATTTTGGTAACCCTCGGACTTATCCATTTATCGTTTAATCCAACGATACTTTTATTATTCGTTTTATTATCATCATCATCTATCAATTTAAGGGTGGATTATATTTGTATTTTATTATACTTAACGGTGTGATCTAAAGATAGGAAAGTGAAACTTATTGGTGATTAGATCAGTGTTATTTGGGAAGAACTTCACGGTCGCCATTTTGGGGAACGTATACTTACTCTGTAAACAGGAGTTTATGGGTATTTGGAATGAAATTATATATACGAATGTGAGTATTAAATATATATAAATAGATATATATATATTACTATATATAAAATGATTAGAATTGATTAACCTTAATGTTAATAATAATTTTTCATATTAATTCTATTTTCTATCGACACTTGTCACGACATGATCTAAACCCTTACGATGACAACAGTACAAACAATATATTGTCCTTTATTTAACTAGCAAATATTCAACACGTTGGTAGTAATTTAACGTACTAAACATTAGCCTAGAAAATCTGATAAGACTGACGTTCTAACGTTGATCATTAGTTGTTGGTCGTTGCTACCGGTAGTTTACAGTGTAACTTGATAATACCTTTAAGTTATTCAACAGTGAAACCTGTTTGCTATGATTAAAAATCAAGGTTCGTTTGACAGCGTGGGATATAATAATAACATCGAGAAGGATATAAAAAAAAATAAAAAAGAAAGAAAGAAAAGAAAAAAAGATTATTTGAAATAATTATTAAAATCTTTATTGATGTTTATATATAGGGAAAAAAAAGATGTTTATCTAAAGTAGAAAATTATTACCTTAAAACGATAATTCCTCTTTTATCGGGAATTGGTTATTAGATCTTTTTAAGATAGAAAAATGTTCAGAGTTATTTTCCTTGTATCTTATAAAAATGTAAAGAAAATTTTTACTATTATTATTATTATTATTATTAGTATTAATGTATCTATAAATATATCGGACTATATCTATTTTTAATTTATTATCTTTATCATAAAAAATATTCTATACCAAGGCGGTATCAATTAAACGCGATAAAGTATCTTCTAGTCTCTGAGATATGTTAAATTCATTACTTATAAATATTCAACGTATCCTGAAGATAAACATCGCTCTAGCACGTTGGCTGAACACCTTTTTTATTATAGTTATTTGCATTACGTCAAAAATGGATCCTTCCATTTGTATCGAACTCTAACCAGAAATGCAAATCATATTATATTTTGGATATAATCTAAAGTAATACAATAAAAAGAAATAAAAATCTAATGGAGTAATTGAAAGAGTACCCCCCATTCATAGTAGTAAGTAATTTTGGATTGAATACTATTTTATAATAAACAGGAAATCAAATCGAAATAAACGAGGCACGGTTATTAAAAGAGGATTACTATTAGGTTGTAGAAATATTTCATTTACAAACAAAATAAAAACCAAACAGAGTAATTGAAAGATGACCATTAAGTTGTTAAATAAGTAATTTCTAATTGGATACTATTTTAGATATTAACTTAAGTGCAACGATAAACAAAAAATGATACCCAAATAAATTCAAGGTACAACAATTAAGACAATTAGAGTTGTCCAAATAAGTTGAAATATTTTCCCATCTACAAACGTAACACACAATGTGTTGTTAAATTAAATTTAAACTATTCGCCATTTATTTTTTTAAACGTTAAAAATATCATTATTTATCATTAAACAAATACGAATCCTTATTTCACTTCTTGGTACATTTGAAAAAGGAAAAAGTTAGGAGTTTGAGTGAGCATGCATGGAAAAATGGATTCTCCGTAAAGATGGTAGGATCGTAGAGAAGATACCTAACTCGTTATTGATGCCGAGGGTATCTATAGCTCCCGGGCTTGAAGGACCAACGTCCACGTTCGTTAAGAAAAAAAAATAAATAAAAACCTAGAGAGAGAAGGGGGTTGGAGGGGGGTAATAAAAATGCAAGGGCGAAAAAGGACGGGAGGTAAATAACGGTGGAGTAGGCGTGGTTGGTGCGATGCGGCGCCCTCAAAGCATGATCTCTTACCTTGAGGGTGTACCTTTTAAAAAAACCCTAAGGTAGGAGAACCCTCGAAACTGGGAGCACCAGAGATAAGATCCTCCTAGTTATCGAACTAACTCCTGTTCTTCATCGAAACTCTTCTTCCGTCGGGTTACTTTAAACTTGGATACGATCAGTCATCCCCTTGATCAATCAACTTTCAACAAATCAAGGAAGATACAATTTATTCTGTTTGTTTCCTTGGAATGAAGGAATTTCAATAAAAAAAAGAACAAAAAATGATGTCAATGTGTTTTACGAGGAAATATTTTCAAAAGTATGATGAAAATTGTTCGAACGTATTTGAAACATTGAGGTTAAGTTGATTTTCAAAGATTTTATTATATATTTAATTGAAAATGTAAATTAATTAATATAAATTTTAATGATTTAAATATGTTATACAAATTAACAATTAGATTTAAAGATTAATATATTTTAAAATCTGAACAATACCCTAATAAAAGAGAAATACTAAGAAATTAGTTTATTGCAAATATTGAATTCCAATTTCTTAGATAATGGGAAACAAAATGTGTTAATTTAATATTTCATAAGATTTCCAAGATGTTCAAAAAACAGATACCCATACAAAGATGCTTAAAAATCGTATTAAATGTGTCGGAAATACGGACTGACAAGAATCTCAATCATACGTAACTTAAAAAATAGTTCAACTTTTTTCTCTAACGACAAATCTAATTATCATTTTCCTGAAAAAGAAAAAGAAAGAAGGGAACTAAAATATGACAATTTGATGTCTCGGATGTTCTACAAGCTGAAGTGTTCTATAATCGAAGCAGATGTAACCTAAAATCATAGTGACGTATTAAGAAAAGAAGAAGAAGAAGAAGAAAAAAAGAAATGAAAGAAATGAAAGAAATAAAGGAAGAAAGAAACAGAGGAAACACTAACGACGATACGATGAACCCGCGGCTACGGAAACAAAGACGTAAGAATGACGGAATATACGGCATTTAAAGGCCCTAATTACAGCCTCCATCTTCCCTGTATCTCCTCGATACGAAGGAACGTGGGGTCGTGGCAGATGTGGATAATGATAGCCCCCAAATCCGCCGATCTCTGTTTGTCCTCCTTCGAAAACCGAGTTCCACGGATTCTGGCGCCATCGATCAGACATTTCTACCCATCAAAACCCATTAATCGAAGTTATCGAAACTTTACTTTTCTGATCCTCTGTCGGAATCAGAAAAGTATCCTTTACCGACGGATACATCAAAATTACGCACCAACAAACAACCCATTTCCAAAATCCAACCTTTGATTCATTTATCATCTTATTTTAATATTATTTGACATTATTTTTAAATAAAATAAAACAATTAGATTTAGATTAATATTCCATTGCAATAAGAATGAAATTAGTTTTCTGGTATACGTCTCTATTATCCTCAACAGGATTCCATCTATATGCAGATTTACTTTAAGGTTTTGTCGTTTTCCTTGAAATTCAATTTTGCGGAGTCCTGTTTTTTTCTCAACGGGACTAAAAGTATAAACGACGAGAACGAGGACGAGGACGAGGACGAGAATGACGATGACGACGACGAAGGATTCGTGTTGTTCTGTCCAGTAAGGAAAAGAAAAGAAAGGAACCAAGGAATCGAGGAGCATGCTTCTAAAAAACCCGCCCTTCACCTTTACCGGCCTTTAATTACTCCAAAATTTTATGACCCGCCGCGTTCTGTTCTGTTCTGTTCTGTCATTTGTTTGCTCAAGCCACGCCGGAAGTTCGAGATAATTGATTATCTGCTAATTTGTAACGTTGCCGGGTTTAGATCATGCCGAGTTATTTTCGAAAACCTTTTGCGACGGGTTTTGTTCCTTTTTTTCCAAAGGACACCTTTTTTTGCCTCCCCCCGCCCTCCAACACTTCCTTTTCTTTTCCTTTTTATTTCTTCTTTCAAAGTTTCGTTAGCCTTATTCAAGAAAATGATTAATTATTATATATATTTAATGTTATTATAAATAAATTATTTTGTTGATTTTGTGGAAAGTATTAATTTTAAATAAAATTGTAATTAAAATATTTAGTTTCAGTAAAATGAAAGATAAAATTGATTTGATTATAATTTAAGTATGGAATTAAATTTTATAAAAATTATTATTTATAATATAATAATTTATTTATATTATATATAATAATAATAATAATAATAATAATAATATTACGTTTATTTTCTTTTTTTGTATTAGATATTAATTTAAATAAAACCAAATGAAAATTGTAAAAAGAATTTAATATCAAACCCAAGAATTATGCGTTGCAAGTAGATTGAGTACTTCAATCAAACTACGACCGAAGGGGACAACGTAATTTATGGTTGTTATCCATGATATATTTACGATGTAAATAGATGCAAGAAGGAAAATTCTTCATACGTGGTCTCTAAAAGATAAGAAAAAACGTACATTCTGATTATCTTTGGATAAACTATCTCGACGCATAGATACCACAATAACATTGCCATTTATCATTGCGTTTGTATGAAATAATAATAGAATCAATCAGATTAGATGAATTATTTATTTCTTATAGTTAATAGAGAAAAATATGATGAAAATCTTTCAGAATTGACGTGAAACAAAAAATTAATCTCACTCAACAAGTTATCAGAAATATTCAATCTTATTTCGCCTTAAAAAATTCGAATGAAAATGGTAACAAACATTCTTGACCAATTCAATACTTGAAAAAAACGTAGAAAATATCTTTAAACAAATAATATTTGAAACGAAAATCATCAGAAAGATCCTAGCCAGTAGTATTCACGAATTGAATAAGTCGATCATTAATTTAGTATTTTTCCGAGTCACAAGAGTCACGAGAAACGTAAAAGAATAAAAGAAAAATTGAGCAAGACAGAAAGAGAGAAAGTGAGTAAGATAAAGGAATGGAGTGTATGGACCCTAAGGGCTAACTGGTCTTCTTCATAAGATCCTCCGCTCTGGGTGGAATGCTCATGGAGAAGCCGATGGGGCCTTACGTAGGACCGTCTACACAGGACCCCGCGTAATAACACGGCACCGCACGAAACAAACCGACGAATTAGGAGGTACTAC
This sequence comes from Mischocyttarus mexicanus, assembly GCA_023678845.1. NCBI lineage: Eukaryota > Metazoa > Arthropoda > Insecta > Hymenoptera > Vespidae > Mischocyttarus > Mischocyttarus mexicanus. Next base: position 2,980,990 of record JACGTP010000014.1, on the reverse strand, counting down.
TACTATCGGGGGTTCTGCGAAAAGGAGAACTCAACAGACGGACGTAGCAGAACGAACCGACAGCTAGCCTCATCGAAAGAGTATGAGGAAGAAGATAGCGTAGGGAGGAATGGGGGAGGTGGTACTGGTGGTGGTGGTGGTGGTTGTTGGAGGAGGAGGAAGAAGAGGTTAGGTGAGGGGTAGAGTGTAGAAGAGGATGAATGCTTCGAAAGGGCCCGGCCTCGTGCAATTACGGTGCCTCGGCAACCCCAACATTATCTCCAATTATCCGCTTGCGTTTTGAGGTTAGGTTTTCGGTACCCCTCGAGGGCCCAACAACAGCCACCACGAGGCAACGCGATCCACGAACAACCTCCTAGGGGCTCGAATCTTCGCGAAATTTGCCCAGAGACAGAATGCCTCTGTCTAATACTATATACTGTGTTATTGGGTAGAGAAAGTTTTAAAGAAAGAGAAAAGAATATAAGAAAAAGTATATATATATAAGTGTATATATATATATATATCTATGTTATATAAATGTATATATGTATAAATGTATGTGTGTTGGTACTATGGTCGATCCCATTATGTGGCGTCTGCCGACGGATCGATTCGAACGTTTTCGTCCTATGTTGCCCTTTCGTTTTAACCGCAAGGCATATAACATCGCAAAGGGATCGACTTACCAAAAGCCACGTAACTATTCTACCGACCGCAGATCGAATATCTTTTCTTTTAGCTTTTATTTTTGTTCCTGATGTTGTTTCTTTTTTTCTTTCTAATCGGCCAAGAAACACGCTGGAGAATTCCGTTGAATGTTTTAAGGTTATGTTACGCGTTGAGATAAATTTTGTTTGTTTTTATAGGTTTTGGATCGTTCGGAAAACTTGTTGGAATGATATTTTTTAATTTAGAAACAATTAGAATTTAACGATGTTCTTTTTTTTCTTCAAAAATTTCTTTTTATTCTACGAAGTAAATATTCGCAGAATACCATGAACATTTCATGAGACGAATGTTTCTATATTTGAGAACGAAGTTATCAAAATAATAGCAAGTTATATTATACTAATGACAGTATAAGTTACTTCCCCCCTTTTTTGAAATTAGAATATTTGGTAGGATTTTAGGGCTGGATAGTAAGCCTCCTACCATCTTGCTAACCTTTCAGTAAGATCATCGGTGGGTGATGCAAAAATAGGCCAGTTTCGAGTACTCTAGTCGGTGTGTTAGCGTGCTAAGAAAGATTTACAGTCTTTAGACCGGAAAGGGGTACCGTCAGGGTGGTTGCTGGAAGAATGGTTTCCGGCGACGGTAGCTCATAGTCTTCTTAGACACTACTGTTGCCTGGTGGTACACCCACCTAACTGATACACTCCTGCCGACGCCTCGAATATTAAACTCCGACGCGATCGTAGATCAACTTGAAAGATTTCTCAGTAATCCGATTTGAATACGTTTAAACGAAACTATAATAATAATAATAATAATAATAAAAATAATAACGAAAAACCAATATTTCGCAACAATATTTAATCCTCGCAAACCCAAATCATCAAAAATATTCATCGGAATTTGTTCAAAAGAAATAGTTTGCTTTTTCTTTTTGAAATACTTCGTTCAGAAGTATCTTGCAATATTGTTGCTTTTTGTTTTTGTTTTTTCTTTTTAAATTGCATCTAAGAAGTTTGAATTACAAAGCAGATATCTAGACTTTTACAAGATTACCAGTTACCACTTCCTACTTGTCTTCTCTCCCTGATCCTTTTTTTTGTTGTTGCGTTTATAATTTATTTTTGTTTTTTTTTTTTGACGTATCGTTTGGTAATGCCACGCGAACCATGTGTTACGGTGGAAGGTAACATTTCTCAGAGACTTCAATCAGTATGGAGTCTTGGAACGTAGTATACTCGATACAAATTTCACTTAAGGTGTTATCCGTATAGTGAATTGTGGTGTAACTAACAGTGGCCCGGGATCGATTCAAGCGTTACACCTTTTGAATACAATTTTCGTAATGATATGCGAACAGAGAATACGGTATATATATGTATGTATATATCTACCGTATGTTTCCACCTGGCGTTTTAAGGGAAACATGCATACCCATCCCGATCAACCAAACCGATGTGTGTCTACCATTCGTTTATTATAACTTCTTGCAAACCTATGGTTCATCTTTTTTTCTTTTTTCCAAAAATTGTCTAACGCTAAATCAATATTTTTTTACCAATGTTATCCTAAAAGTAGTTTCATTTTGTTTAAATTTTAATTAAATCCATTAATAATTGATCCAAATTAGTATCCGAATAAAACCTATTGACACGAAAACATTGTAATTTAAATAAAATGACAATTATTGTTTTAGTTAATATTTAAATAAAAATACACAATGAGTTTGAAATTATAGACTAATCATTGAATAAAATGAAATCGTGTTAATTGACACGTACAATTTTATTGTACGAATTATACGTGTTTTTTAGGGGGAAGGAGGAGAGATTGGTTGAAAAAAATTAGTTTAATTTTACGTTGGTATGTAATAAAATGAAACTTGGGGAGTTAATTTTAGGTTAAATTTCTTAACGTGAGAAAGAAGATAGTGACGAATGTGAACCGATATTCTTTTCAACTCAAGTGCGAATCTTTTCGAAATATTATGGTGTCCTGCACTATAGTTCGGTGCCTATCAATCATTTGGCTCATGGTCCGGCAATAAGACTTCTCGAAGAAGGGGTTATTATCCTGCCAGACTCTTGTGATGCACGACCTCCATGGGTCCAATACTGGACCTTAAGCCCTTTTACCTTCGTGCAAGTCGTGCACGAAAATTTTCTATGGTGTTTTACTGTAAGTAAGTTAAGCTAAAGTCAATTCAAATGTAATCGTATATCCTAAAGTTAATTATTATCTTATTAAAATATTTAAATATGTATATGTGTGTATGTATTAAATATTTCATAAATAAAAATGATTTTAAAGTTGGATATTTTTACACTTTGGTACAATAATTGATAATTAATAATTCAGCTAAGAGGATAAATTTGTATTGCCATAAATGCTAAAGCGAATGTTTAAAATTCTAAATTAAATTAAAAATATACAAATACAAGTTACAATTAAATATAAAACAACGTTGAACGTTAAATACAATAATAGAAAATAATGAAGAAAATATTTGAACGAATGAAAAAATCGAAATATTATAAATGTTTCCAAGTCTAAGGAATATTTGTAAAATTATTATAAAAAAAAAATAATAAAAATGATTTATATCGTTTATATTTTAATTCTCAGCTATTCGTAATACTTGATGGGTGAATTTACTATGCATTCACATAACATAATTTGGTATTATCAAGGTAGAAAAGAATAATTATAGAAAGCTCTTAGGTTTATGGTAGCATAATGAAAATGCATACACGTATCATAAGTTAAAAACCGTCTGTAGTGAAAGAGTGATCGAGCTCGTTTCTCCTTTTGAATATTCATAGTACGTTCCTTCCTCCTATCACGATAGAAGTATTTAAAATATTGCCATAACGATCAAGAATCGTTGTTATTCGTATCAAGGTCGCCAATAAATTACATTTTATTAATACATATTATAAAATCATCATAAATTATATCGAGTTTCATATCGAAACATTTCATTTTCTTATTCAATATTTGATTAATTAGTATACTATTCTAATTAAATTATCAATATTATTAACTACTCCATCTCGATAAATATCAAAGATATTCTTTTCTTTTTCTTTTATTTTTTCAATCAAATAATCTGTTTAAAAATACAAATTATTTATTATATTTTAACAAAATTGTTATATCTCTTTTTCCTTAATTTAATTTATCCAAATAATCAGTTTATCAATTTACTATTAATTCTAATTTTATTATATCTTAAAATAAAAATTATTCTATTCTATTCTTCTTATAATAAATATATTGTAGAATACAAAAATCAAACGAATATAATAATAAGTATTATTATAAATAAATTTACTTTTTATATAAAATATATATATTTATTATTATAAAAAAAAAATAAGAAAAAAATTTGATATGTTTTGTTATCTTATTGTTAGATAAAATTACGTGTCGGTGTAATAACGTTTGATCTATCGTCCATTGTACGTAACATCGAGTTCGTTCTTTCGTTCGTTGATTGCGTGCGTGAATGCACTTTTTCTGCGTGGTACATCTATGCACGCGTGTCCGACGGCGCGAAACTTCATTAGAAATGCAAGTGTAACGTTGCCTTTAACGAAAGAAAGAGAAAGAGAGGGAGATAGAGTACCTTAGACCGCAGGGAATTCACCAATCACGCAAACTAAGTTTCTACCTCATACACCCCATTTTCAGTTAACTTTGCTTACATACACTATTTTACTTGCTAATTCCATGATCTATCTTCCCTCGTTTGTTTATGTCAATTAAGTTCCAAATTAAACGTTTCAATTAATCGATCTATCTTAAATATCACATTACTTCAATACCAAACACCGATTCGTTCAAAACTGAAATTCGTTCGAATTAAAATGTAAATCTTGTCAGGATTATAATCGATCAACATCGTTTAAAACCCTAATTCGGATCATTATTTTCACGTTGCATTTTAAATAAAAGTAAAAATACATTGATCAATAATAAAAGAATTTTGTAATACGAATTAGGTACACTTTTCGGATAAGGGCTTAGTTTTACTGGAAAATGGGTAATAAAATGAAGATAAACAATGGAGATATTGTGAAATAAAGTAAAAAAAAAAAAATAAGGAATCGTAGTATTATAGTTGGTTCAAAGTACGTGCTGTGTGTAATCGTATTTTGAAATGACATGCAAATGCAATGGGCATTAAAGGCGAGTCTGGTTTTTCAGGGCGTTACCTTTCGGAAATTCTGGTCGGTTGGTTGGTCGATGGTGAACGTCGAGGGCGGCGCATCTGTCGGCAAAAGATTTATATCCCGAGGCTGAAGTTCCTTCTACGGGTTTTCTCCCCGTTAGCGCGAAGTATTACCTCTGTTAGGCACGCCAACACAACTACCTTCCATAGAGAGAGAAAATGAAACAACTTTACCGATTTTAAATCCCTATCACGTCTAAATAATTTTTTTTCCCTTTTTTTGTATTTTCTCTTTCATATTCTTATCCATATTCCAACTAAACAACATTAAACGAAAAACGAGATTACTATTCTTGTTTAGTTGGAAACTAAAATTAATTCGAATGAATAATAATCAAATGATCATGGTCATCTTTCGTGCCAGTAACTACATTTTTTTATGAACAGAGAAATGTACAAGATGATGAAGTTTTGGTTCATTGAGACACTGATCGAATTAGGAAGAATGAACTTGAGTTATGATATTAATTATACGTATCAGAAAATTGTATACGTTTCTATGAATACTGGAATATACAAGATGATAAATTTTTGTTCATTGTGACACTGAATGAATTGGGAAGAATTAATATAAATAATGAAATTCATCATACATGCCAAAAAGTAGAGTTCATGTTTTTAGAAACACAATACACAAGATGACGATTTTTATTTATTGGAATACTAAATGAATTCAAATTATGCTATTATTCATACACGTATTACATGTTGATGCAAGAACGAACAAGATGACGATTATTGATCACTGATAAAGTGAACAAATTAGGAAGAATTTAATACTAATTTAGGGTATTCACTCTACATTTACTACTTGCATCTTTACAAATTACTTACATCTTTTTAAGAAAGATATATTATCGACAGTTAAAATAACAAGGTATAACTCTAAAGTAATAAATGTCACGTTCCTACAAGGTAATACCTTGCATATTAATTTTGATACCTCACTTTAGCGATTCTTAAGTTTATAAAGACATAAGTTTCTAACTCAACACATTTATAACATAACTATACCTATATTACTCTTCTACCTATCGAATAAACTTGTTAAAAAAGAAAAAAAGAAAATAGAAATACAAATGAAAGGGAAATCGATCGATCTTAAAAGTAGACATATATTTTTAATCCAATCGGTGTGTTTCGAAGATAACTGACACTAGCGAATTAGTAAGTCACTCGTGATAGTAATTAAAGTTCCTAAAGAAGAAGATGAAGAAGAAGACGAAATAAAGAAAAGAAAAAACTGTAGAGAGAGAAAAGATTCTCACTGTAGTTCCCATGGTTCGGATTAGCTTGGAATAAAACAACAAACGAAAACGTTAACAACAAAAAAATAAAATAAAAAGGTAGAAAAAAGAAAAACGTTCAGTACGAAGTGGAAAGAGTAGAAGAGGTCTGTTTCATTGGTAAACTCTAAGAACAACACGTGGGGGTATAAGAGGAATTCTTTCTTGTGATCCACCAACAGGGTCGTGAGAGCAGAAAAATACAAAAAAAAAAACGAATATGAAAAAAGAAGATGGTTGGAAGAAAAGAATGAAAGAATTAAAGAAAGAAAGAAAGAAGTGGAGGCTGCGGAAGAAGAAGAAGAAGAAGAAGATAGCACACGGAGGGCAATATTTACGAGAAGGGTTAGGTTCTGAGAGTTTCAGCTACAAGACGTAATTGTACCGCCAGGTACAATCTGATTTATTGGCTTATTACCGAAGCCGAGCAAGGAGAACCCAGGGCACGTGGTATATGGGGTCTTCTTCTTCTTCTATATTCTTTTCTTTCTTTTTGTTTAACATGATATAAATATTCTCTTCGTAAATTTACCAAGCAAAATACTAAGAGAAATTTCACGATATTTCTTCTTTTTCTTTCTCTTTTTTATTTTTTATTATTTACTGCAAGATAGTCAAAAAGTAGATTGGAAGGTATTCCGAGAAATGTTCTTTTGCAGGAAAAACAAAATTATAAGAATTGTTATTTTTTTTGATTAATATCGTATTAGATCGTTTTTAAGAATCATGTTTTAGTTAGAATAATGGCTTTCTATGTATGTGTGTGTTTCTTTTTTCATAAATATAATAATAATATTTTTTAGAAATTTATTTCACTCCGATTAAAACTAACCTAAAATATATGTTACAGTAGTTGATTAAAATTATACTGATTTTGTCAGACGTACCTTGTAAAAGGTTCATATTACTGATTTAGTTTGAAAATATTATAAACAAGTAATTTACTGTAATAAAATTTCTTCAAAAGTTTAATACAAACGCAATTGTATCAGTGTTAAACTGTTTTTCTGATCGAATCATTACGATATTTAACAGTGAACATATTGTTTGTCAAAAACATTACAAAATAATTTGCTTATAAGTTAAAAGTTCATGAATTTAAAAGTACACCTTAATTTTTCCAATTACCAACACCACACCGAAACCTTTCTTTTTTCAATTTTACTTACAAATTATACATTTTTACTTAAATCATTTAAGAAAAAAAATATATGTATATATACAATTCAACAAAAGGATATTCTCGTTACAATTTGTATAATCGTCGAACAAAGTTGAAAGAGAAAAAAATTATATGTAATTCCATGCTCGCACACACACACATACACATGCACACGCACACGCACACTTTCTTTTGAATAAAGATAAACACAAATCTAATTTGATATGAAAAAAAAAATATATATTCTTTTAAGAATGGGGTAAAAGGGAGGGACAGAAGCAGAAGCAAAAGCAGCAGAGCAGCAGCAGCAGCAGTTAAATTGGTTTCTTTTGAAAATGATACGAGTCATGCGAGACGTACGTTTGAAAATGACGTGCTAGTATATAAGTGACAGGTGTATATCATTCCGAGAGAACACGAAATTCTATCAATTTTGTCATTCTCGGTGTAAGGTGGGAAGGTAAAAGAAAAGAAGAAGGGTCGTATACACTCTGAGTGAGTTTATTATACTTGACAGCAGGTAGGCGCCATTATTGCAATAATATACCAATGGGGTTCTATTTGTAACCAACCAGTCCAAGTTTGTCTCTTTCATTTATTTATATTCTTTTTTATCTTCCTCAAATACTGGGTGTCTTATTACTTCGACAGGATAAAAGCTGAAGAAAAAGAAAAGATAAGAACGGTCTCTTCACCTTCCTTCCCCCTGCCACTACCATCACCGATATTTTTTTTCGAATGATACCAACGAATACAAATATCGCATGTTTTCTGAACGATACAACGTAAACGTTCTCGATTATTGACCAATAATTATTCAGAAAAATTGTTCAGTCTCACTCTTGTGTATGGGGATATTTAATAATGTTACTAGATTATTATTATTATTATTATTATCTATATGGTTAATGTATTAATGTCGTAATACGAATCATTTTGGTCGTTAGTATCATTCGCACGATCCTCGTAAATTACAAATTGATCTTATGTAATAAAGAAAATAATAATAGCTAGCACCGATGATCATACTATTCGATTGATTAGTGTTGTTAACAAAGTGACATCATTGTTACCTAGAATTATACGAAATTATTGTTTCCTATTATTATTATTATTTTTTTTTTCTTTTGGAATCAAGTTAATTACAAAAATATTCATTTGAAGTACAACCTTTGAGGTTATCCTTGAAGAATTTCAAGTTAGGTAGTGTAAATGATGAAATCATTCCTTGTTTAATATTAATCAATAAAAATTCATTCTCTTAAGCGTAATTATAGTATTCGAATTGTTTATTTTTAAAAATCTAAATCATTTTGATATACCATCTGTGATCTAAATTAAAATAGAAATTTTAAACATCCGATAGGTGGTTCGTCCTTGAGGAATTTCGGAGTTAGGGTAATAAATCATCGAACGGGGGGTCTTAGGAAACAAAAATAAGAAAAGAAAAATTAGGTTGAATCGTGAAATATTAGAGAATACATTCTGCCAATAGATTTACGAGCCTAATCATCTTTGTGGTGATCATTTCGCGCTACGTGTTCAAGTTAAAAGCTGGCACACACACATGCACACACACAAAAACACTTATATATTACAATTTTTTGTTCCAACTGATATTGGTTAACAAAAAAAAAGTTTGTACACTAATTATTAAAAATATCAATCAGTATGAATATTTTAAATAACCTAAATAGTATTAAAACGATAATATATAAGAAAAAAATTACTATTGCATTGAAGTATATACACGATACGTAAAATTGTCTGTGTGTGTGTGTGTGAATCGAAGTACACACATAATTACGTACACATATACGCGAATACTGTATTATATGTAAGATCTTAGATGAACGATAGGTTATTATAACTCACGGGACATAATTGTTTTCATGGAATTGACTTACATGGCGATGACTTTTTGCCATGGGAACTCTGAGGTGTTAGAAACCCATTTCTACAGGACGTTTCAACTATAATACACCGGTAGTCACGAGCCTCAACAGAAAAGATTCTAATCTAACATCAGCGAATACTAAATGTCTTCTGCATAGTCCTTTATTTTCTTTTTTTTTTCCTTTTCTTTTCGTGGAATCACGATCGTGCGAAAATTCTTAACTAAAATCGCACGTTATTTCATATTATTCGGAATATATTCATCATTTATTTATTTATATCATTGCAATATTATTCTTTTTGTTTATTTTGTTAAAACTTTTAATAATATTAATCATAATTTAATAATATTAATCCAAATGAGATCATTTGAATTGTTAAAATTCGTATTATCCATAATTAATATAATTAAATAATAATTTCTAATTGTCGTGAGAACTATCAACGTTATTTTCATATTAATTTACATATTATTCATTGCATAAAACTATATACTCAAATAAAATAATTGAGTTATATATTTTTCTTTTCTTTACAGATATCACAGGAGAAGATAAAATCTCGATCGAATGAAAGTGTCGAAAAATTACTGTTAAAAATCCTTCTTCCTAATTATGTTTCTTTTAAATATCATACAAATGTAATTAATAAATATAATGTACATTATTATAATAATGAAATAAAGCATAAAAGATTAATTACGAGAATGGAAATATTTTGTCTTATTTGGTATCCCAATCATAACTTTATCACCGTCAGTTAACTTGATCAAATAAAAATAAAATATAAATAAAACTATATATAAAAAGGTTTCAACATGAACCAGAAACGAGGGTAATCTTGCATTAATCTTGGCACGCCCATAATACACACACACGCACATACACAGATACACATAGTTACACGTATATGAATCCATAGACGAGTTTTATGTATCCTTAGGATTACGTGGTCAAGCGTGCATATTAATAGTAATTAAAATTCGAGAAAAATGTATTCCAAGTTTTTTTGTTGTTGGTTGTTGTTGGTTGTTGTTGCCATTGCGGAAGAACGTTTCGTTACGCGGTGATAGTCACGCATTCATGCTAGTCACGGATCATCTCGTTTAATTACGCCACCGGTTACCTTGTGTCGATCTACCAAAGATAAAGATAAATATAAAGATAAAGATAAAGATAAAGGATCACGTATCTTGTCGCGAATGTCAATCAATGATAATCATTCCTTGGAGAAAAATAATACCATTTCTTGTTTTCCCTTCCCCACCACCCCTTTTTTCTTTTTTTTTCTCTTTTCGTATTACTTTTTACTTCGTTCTCATTTTTACGTCATTCGTATTAATAATAAGTTTTTATTCGTTTATGTTTTTTCTTTAATAGGTTATAATAAATAATAAATTTATTCCCCCTATTAGTGTTAATGAGAAAACTTTTTCTTTCTTTTATATATATATGAATATTAATAAATTATTTCTTTTTTTCAATGTTTTGTGATTTTTTTTAAATTACGAATTTACATTTAGATTTTGTAATTAATGAAAGTTAATGTTTAATATCTTTGAAATGTTTAAATAACATATCTAGTATATTATAATTATATTAATATTAAATTATAAAAAATAACAATAATTTGAGGACACTAAAATGTAAAAAAAAAAGAAAAGAAAAAACAAAAAACATAATTTCGATGAAATAGTTGATGTAAATGTGTTAAGCAATGGCGGTTCAAGTTCATGTTGCGTTCAACCTATACGAGTGAGTCTCGAAAGGGGGCATGCCGACCACCATTTTGAAAGATAGCTCACGCTGCGGCCCGTGTTAAGTACACCCACGCGAAGGTAGAAAGGTAGAAGGTAGAATGGTAGAGAAAGAGAGATAGAAGTTGTTGGAGAAAAGCGAGGGCCCGACAACCACCCACGTTCGAATCCCATTGGTCGTGTTACGTTCTCACCCATGGGATACTACACCACCTACGAGTCAAGAATTCATGTACCTTACTGACGAGTTTTATACACTGTGTGTCTTATAAAACCTATCGTCATTTTCATTCTACGCTATTGTGTTCTGAATGTAAATGCAATGTTGTTATGAAACTAAATGATTGAAATGTAATTTTTTGTTCTTCATGCAAATCTCCAATATGTTGATTGAAGAAAATAGTTTTGTTGTTCAAATAATTCAATTATTACAAATACATTAAGTTGTTAGAAAAGTAATTAGACTTTAATTAAAATCTACAATTGACCTTAAAGTTAAACTAGTGTCACTTAAAATCAACTAACTAGTATCTTCCACTTATAAACTACTCTAAGAAAAATCCAATTATCGACATTATATTATTATCAATTACGTTAAACAACAAAAACAAACAATATCATAAATATTAATTGTACAAAAAAACATCGATAATTTTATATAAACTTGAACCACTGTCAATTAAAATCTACTAACTCGTATTTTCCATTTATAAATTGCTCTAAAAAAGAAAAAAACCCATACACAGTCAATAATCGTTCTCGAATTTAAATGAAAAGAAAAAAATAGAAAATTACATTTCATTTATTCTTTTTTAACGAATAAAATTATTAAAAAAAAATACAGGAAAGAGAAAAAGAAACGCGTTCTCGATACTTTAGAGTTAAAAAAAAAAAAGAAGAGAAGTATAAGGCGAGGTCGTTCGGCACGAGTTTGCGGCTTCCCCTTTAGCCAAGACTTACCAAGCGGATTACTGTGGGCTAGGCCAGGGCTAGATTATCTCAGTGACGGTAAGTATAGGTTTAGATCTACGGTTTTCTCTCCGACCATCTCGCGGCCGTACGTACCAGCAGGAGCATTGCTTCCCCGAACACGTAAGACTTTCTCGAGGCATGCCAACCAACGCGATAATTCAAGGAAACTTTATGCTCGCCTCGTGTAATGCCAGATACTTTCTTTCTTCCTTCCTTTTTCCTTTTTCTTTTTTTTCTTCTTCCCCTTCTTTACTCCAACCCCAACCTTTACCCCCGTTCCCCTGGTCCCCTTTACTCAACCCTCACCGTTCATTTTATTTTTCTTTACAGTGAGTTCTTCTTTTTTTTTTTATTTTTATTTTTATTATCATCATCGTCGTCGTTATTTTTCACCTCGAACAACGTCGTTTTTACTTCCAAGACATGATACTTGGGGGGGCTTCAATGGATTCAAGGTCAACCACTTTTCGAGATACAGACGCAGAAGATAACATCTGAACCTAAAACTTGCTTATAAGAAATCTTTCTTGAAATGTTATCTTCGATTTTTCCTCAAATGTTTATTGCTCATGGTTTTATTTTATTTATTAATTTTTTATTTTTAATAATTGTTGGATTTTATTTTTATTCCTCAGGTATGTCTTTTACTTAATTAACTTTCATAGTACGTATTACGTTTATTAAATATTGTTCCCTCTCTCTCTCTCTCTCTTCTTATATTCTTGTTGTTTTTGTTGTTGTCGAGAGAAAACGTAATGCAAGTATTATAGTATTACAATATGTCTACGTATTACACGTGTAATAGGTTATCTTGATCTCACTGAATAATAAAGCAATTTGTTCGACATGGAAACTAACGATCGTTAAATATAATTTCAGGGATTAGATTTAAAACAACCGATTTCTTATCTCCGCAAAAGTCTCTTTTTCTGACACGGATTAACAAGTCTATGAGATAGTATTAGTAGAAATATTTCAATTGATTGATATTTAATATTAAACCAATAAGAGAACAATCTTGTAAAAGAAATTTATTCGAAAAAATATTGTCAACCAATACGAAAAAGAAAAGGAAACAAGGACGATTGATTACCAAACCTTGCTCAAACCGAATACAAAAATAAAAGAACAAGGATAAAGGATGGGGAAAGAGGGTGGAGTTGGGTTGGGTTGGGTTCAAATTGAGTTTTATTTTCGTTCGTTATTTGTATGATAAAAATTAAAAAAAGAATAAGAAATATCAAAGGAGTAAGATTTAAGTGTAACGTGTGTGTTGTGTATTTTTAAAAGAAATTTCTTTAGTTTTATTGGTTTTATTGGGTTGGGTTAGGTTGATTTTTCTTTTATCTCCTTCTCTCGATTATGGTCACGAGCAATATTTCAATTAGTTGTCAATTTAGTTGTCGACGCCTGATGGACGCGAACGGATTATATATACGCCCGTACGGGGGAATAATTAACAATAAATTATCTCCGTGAGGTATCATTACCTACCGGCTAATCGTAGCAAATTGACCGTTATATTATTAAGCAGCTTACCGGACGTTAATTGCGAGCTCCGTGTGAATCGTCTCTGTTAAAAAGAGAGAGAGAGAGAGATAATGCAACTGAGAGAGTGTGAAAATTGGAAAACGAGACGACGTGGTTGTTTCTCAATGAAATAATCAACTAATCCTAACAAAAAACTATTTTTTTTTCTTACGAATTTTCAAATAATCTTAAATTAACTAATCATTTAAACCAATGATAATCTTTTTTAATAACATTAATAATATTTTCTTTCAAAACAATGTGTTGGAAAAGAACAATTTATTTAAATTATTTTTTATGACGTTCATACACGACGCATTTTGTTTAATTTATTAAATAACTTTATATCTAATTTATTGTGTATGTGTTTGTGTGCGTGTGTGTATCTTTGGGTTTTTAAAGAATGTAATAAAAAAGTAATTGAAATATAATTGGAATAAGGAAGAAACTTTTCGCGGATAAAATTTGAACGGATTGTTCCTTGCGGGTAAAAGGGTACGTGCGAATTCCGATAGAGGTCAGCACGTAACATAATTCAGCAATCAAACAAGTTGAATTTCGCGATAAGAATGAAGATGGCGTATAATGTATCAAAAACTTGATCGAGATCGATTAATATTTGCCAATTTTTAAATCAATTTTTAACAAATTAAAAAATACCCCTCTTTCCCCGACTATTTAAACATTAAATTCCACATTTAACTTTAATTGTATTGGTAAAGAGAAAAATAGGAAAAGATTAAATTGTTATTTGAATAAATTAGGGTATCGATACGTTTAATTAGATTCGTAACAATAATTGCTAATTGATTATTTGAAATGTACAAGTATTGTTATTTCGATGAAAATTATTTTAACTGTAAAATTGTATCCAAATGATATAAATATGAACTAAAAAGAGACACACGCATAACAAACAACAAGTTTTGCGTGACCGTAAAACGCGATACGCCGCGTATCGTCCATATTTGCGATCACCTTAGCCATTAGTTCAACTAGTAAGTGGGTTCGTATTAAATCGAATGACTTAGCGACTCTCTCTCTCTCTTTTTAAACAACAATAAACGTAAGTTGACAGTAAGTGTTTACTATACGTATAGTTGGAATGATAAAAAGAAACAAAACGCTACGTAAATTATTGCACACGCTTGTTCTAATTCTCTAAAGAAAAAAATTCTTTTATATTTTCCTATTTTGTAGAAAAAAAAAGAGAGAAAAATAGATGCAATTAAAACCCAACTGATAACTTGAAAAACATATTATTACATAAATAATTATAAATAAAACTGTAATAATTGTAAAAACAAGAATTTATGTATTATATTTTGTGGTAAGAATTAAAAAAATAAAAATACTACGAATCAGTTATGCTCGTATAATTTAAAATGTAGTATCTGTATGTATTTTTTTGGAATGTTTTGTTTAGGTTAAACCGATCTTATTCGATTCCCAATAGCAAATGCAAATTCCTGATCAAAGTGTGTTAGCCGCTCACGATCTCTCGTACAATCGCATATCCAAGCGAGTCGAAAGTGCGAAGCGTTTACACCGGTATTTGAACTTCGTTGATGACGGTAATCACGCTCGCTCGACGCTTCAATTGCACGTTTCGTCGAGTTTCTGCGCCTCGGTTACTTTACGATCGAGAGTAATCCACCATGGTGGTCAGGATCAAGTCCTTCGAATCTTCCTTATCGATAAGGATTATATATAACACTTTTCTTTTAAACCCGGTTTTCCTGTTTTATTTTCTTTCTTTCTTTTTTCTTTTTCTGCTTTTCATTTCTTTAAGATTGAAAAATGTTCTAAAATATTTTTTACATATTTATCCAATTAAATATAAAATTAATTATTAAATATAAACAATAATTATTCGTTTTATTGTTCAAACGAATTAAAGATCATTTATGCGATATTATTTTATTTTTTTTATACTATATTCGATAAAACGAAATATTGGATCGGTGGAAACAAAATGTCAGATCTTCCTATTGGGAATTAAGGTCAAAAATTCGACCATTCTTTTTTATCCATCAAGGAAATATTTAAAATTAATGGTAAATTATTTATTTATTTATTTATTTCTTATCTTCGATGTGGAATGTTTTTGATAATTTTTGGAAATTCATTTGAGTGTTAGGTTAGTGGTATTAGTTAGACTACTATCTAAGAAAACACTAACGCATCTTCGTGTTGTGTCGCGAACAAATTCTAACGTTCTCCAAACTACTTACTGTTCGCCCACACACGTACATTACACGAAGTGTTTCTACTATGCGGATGAGCTATTACGGCAAATTACTATTGTTACGACTTCCCACCGCCAAGTTACCGTAATCTTTTTGACGCACCGAGTGCCATGACGATCTGGATTTCGAATTAGGCAAAATTTTAAATCGGTTCATTATTTAAATGTTTTCCAATAATAATAATAATTATTATTATTATTTCAATTAGATCGATCTAAGTTTATCCAATTGAATTGATTCTTATCATATTTAACAAAACATCGTTGTATCTATGAAATATACTATCAATGCTATTTTATTATCAATTTCTTATGTCTAAAAAAGTTTCATGTATAATTTATTACAGTATTGTAACCTGTATTATACTAAATTTAATTTACTTCTAAGAAACTGTAACTAAAAAAATCTAAAAACAAATAGATACACTTATATTGTACTATACTAAAATTTCGTAGCAACAAACATTAATTAAAAGATTCGTATGTGTGTGTGTATGTATGTAAAACAAGTTTAAAAAAATTTATTACTACAATTGTATTATACTAAATACGATTTAGACGTATGAAAAATATGAATAAACGAATATATGAAACAAGTATAGAATATAATAAAACAAACCATTAATCAAGAACTAAAAATATACTACTGTAACTGTACCAAATATATATTCATAAAAAAAAACCCCATAAATTTAAAATTATCCATCCCTAATCAAAAACTGGATTAACTATTTTAAAAAATCCAAATACTCATACACTCCTAATACATAATTTCAAAACATATATACTCGTACATGTATGTTACCAATACTTGACATTACAAAATCTAAATAAAAATCAAATTACAGATATCTCGAAGTAAAAAAGGAAAGAAAAAAAGGAAGAAAGAGAATAAATAAGTATAACTCTGAATGGGGGATTAATGCAATACCTGTCGGATAAAAATTCTATGACTAAAACCCATGCAATATGTATTAAAAAAAAAAAAAAAAACAAAACCATGGTTATGGTCTTTTATACAGGAAGCACGAATGGTTCTCGAGCCGCCTCTTCGTGTTCACCGGTTCGACCGGAATCGAAACTCCATCGAAGAGTCCAGAGAGTCGATCTCACACGTACGTAACACGCATACCAACACATTTACACACACACATACGCACTCACACATATATACACAAATATACACGTAGACACGTTGAAAGACCAGCAGTCGGTGGATGCTTTGATGTGGCCGACGCCGCTACCTTCACCACCCTGAATACCTTTATCTCTCTTTCTCTCTCTTTCTTTCTTCCTTTCTTTCTTTCTTTCATTTTTTTTTTATTTTTATTTCTCTTCCTTTTTCCCTCTTCCTATTCCTCCCTCTTCTTTTCCGCACGCTCGACCTCTCCCACCTTCTCCTCGTTCACCCCCCTTTCCTATCACCCAACCCCCAATCCTCAGCAACCTTTCTTTCATTCCAAAAGGGTTGTCAACGTGTCCTACGAATTTTCTCCTCTCACTTTGCCGATTAGTTTATTTTTCCTTATTTTTTATTTAACATTTTTTGTTCAGATTTATTTCTTATATATCTTCTTCAATTTGTCGTAAATTATAAAAATGTAAAAGGAAATATATTGTTTATTTAAAGTTTGTGAATAATAACTTTCTTGGTTGTTACCTTTTTGTTGTTGTTTCTCACTTATGACGAATTTTTCGGACGAAGTTTTATATTTAATTGATTTTTTATTCTACTTTATGGAAATATTTTCTTTTTTTTAATTTATGTCTACTATGGGACTTTATAGTCTACTATGGGACACTACCACCTGTCAGGTTCGTTAGAAAATTGGGCAAATTTTTTTTACCTAACTAAACACAAGCTGGGATGTTCCTAGAACGTGACTAGAAGTAGTAATTTTTCGATACGTTTTAATGATACTTGTGTGTGTTTTACCTTAGAAGTATGTGCGTGTGTGTGTGTGTGTGTTCTTTTTCTGAAGTTCCTTGAGGATCCTTCTTCACATTTCTTACCACTGATCGTGCTGGATAACCACACATCGGCACCTGCAACAAAAATATATTATTAATTAGATTTAGCCCCACGTACGCACACATTTTCTTAATGATCGATCACGTTTAATATAAAACAACAAACTAAACATTTTATTTATCAATATATTTACAATTATTTAACCTACATGAATTCTATTTTAAAAAATTCAGAAATTAATATTAAATACGTTTAAAAGTCATCAAATGAGTATTCAAGAAAAATGATTTTAAAAGTTTAATTGAATTTTAAGAAGAAATAGAAAACCAAAATGGATATAATTTTGAGACATATTCTGTATACGTCGATCAAAGAATTCATGGTTTACTGACGTAAAGGCAAAATACACTTTAAGAATATCGGAACGTGGCCGGAATGTGGGACGCAGAAAAACCCGTCGGCGTTTTACTAGGTAGTAGAAACGATAGCAGCACCAACGCACAATGATCTCGCGTTCCTGCAGGATCAAGGAAGAGGGAGTTGCCTCTGGCAACTTTCAACACCACCTGTAACGCATAACAGTGCGTCCCGTCCGTCCGTCCATCCGTCCATCCGTCCATCTGTCCGTATTCGTACCGTAGTAGCCCATCGGTGGGAAGGTAAAGGCTTTGGCTTCTTGCAGTGCAATCAATCGAGCCGCGGACGTTGCCAGCATCCAACCTAAATTCCCCCCTCCACCACCCTAACTCTTCCTATCTTTTTTGTATTATTATTATTATTATTTTTCCTATTGTTTTATTTAGATCCTAAAATCAATTGTTTCAATATTCTAAGAGTATCGAATTTTTTAAGTTACTCGGTTTTGGATTTGAAAAATTGTATCGTTTAATTTTTACGATAATGAAAGATTTCTAGGAAATGTATTAAATTAACAATTAGGGAAGATTTAAAAGAATAAATGATTAATATTTGATTTGTTATATTTAACTTCTCAGATAGAAGAAACAAAAATTGTGAACCTTTGAAGAATAATTTGATACAGGAGCCATATTGAAAATGAAAAATTAAGAGAGAAAGAGAGAGAAAGAAGAATAATAATAATTTTCTTATAAGAAATAAGAGATCTTCAGTATGTCGAGAACACATATATAAAGGTTAATTAACAGTAGCCGAGATGGTAAAAGCGAGGACAATGGCGGCAGTTCTTTGAAAGTAGTATTATATATAAAACCCCCCGCGAGGTTAAGTTAATTTATTATTTTTATATACCGATCTAGAGAAGATTCATTTTCTATGGTATATCCATCACTCCTATAGACGACCATAGGGAGAAGGTATGGTTTGCTTCTAAAGTTCGCCCCACATCAGTCATTCTTCAAACGCCTTTAGGCCCGGCACCACAAAACATAGAAGAACTAAAAACTAAAATGAAACGCGTATGTCGAGGAGGTGATCGGGGTAATACGTGACAGAAATTTTCTTTGATTGGTGTTAATATATGAAAATATGATATGATGTTAAAATATGAAAATTAATTATCATCAATATAAGTATTGTACAATTATGTGATTAAAGTTAAAAATATTAGATAAGAATATATGACTAATCAAACGTTACAAAGTGTATTAAAAAATGTAACAATTTAATGATAAGTATTGTAAAGTATGCTTTGAAATTGTACGATTCATTTAATAGTTCAATTCAATTAATTATTTTTGTTTTATAGAAATGATAATTAGGCGTGTTTAATTTATAGGATATTTGCAATCGAGAGTTAAGGATATTAAGATAGATTCAGGTTTTTCTTATTTGCATTTAAACGGGTTGACAGGGTTGACAAATGAGGTTGATATTATCGTACAATCGATTGCAGTAGCTGGAGTTTTGCACAAGGAATCGCTTTGGTGGTTGTTGTTGCATCCGCCAAAGCCAAACGAATGTATCTCTTAACTTGGTGATTCTGTTTCAGGAAAAGGTATGAGAAGAAGAAGAGAACAATCGGTCCAGCGACATGCCACTACAAGCAGGTCCCATGTTCCTCGGCATGCCACCTTGTCTTTTATTTCTATTTCTTTATTTTTTCTTTCCAATGTCTCACGTGATTCATGTGATCCCGATCTACGTCTATGGGAAAGGAAGAAACTTCTTCTTCGACAATATTTTACACCAGTGGTTCTTAAAGTGGGAGATTCTGACTCTTCCAATAAAAAGGAGGGGTCAATAAACAAATTTGAGAAATTGTTCCCTATTTTATATTTTTTCCTGTACTTTTTCTTTTTTTTTTGTGTTAAATAAATTTCATATTGTGGAAAACAAAAAATTCAGTATGTATTTTCAATTAATTCCTTTTTATTTTAACACGATGCAAGTACCATAATCGAATTGATTAAGTTTTTAGTTATCATGATTAAACATATTTTTTTTTATAATAAATAATTATAATTATTATTGCATTGTGCAATCAAATTACGTTTATATTAAAATAGATATAACGGTTTATATTCAAGATTCTTTTATGGGGGTTTAATTTTATTCATGAGTGTATTGTATTATTTAAATAGAATTATTTGAAGAGTGGTCAATTAGGATAGAGGAAAAGAAAAAACGAAGTAATTTAAAAATAAAAGAAAGTATGGGTAACCAAAAAAGTCGTTGATCCAAAGTTTCGTCCGGTTTCAAGGTCGAGAGGTTTCTGAACCCCTTGGGAATCGAATCGGATAAGACACCAACAACTCGGTGTATGTCACGGAGGAAACTCCTCAAAGGCAATTACAATATTTCCTACGTTGTGAAAGAGGATGGGCTTGGCTGACACTCTGACAGCCCGTAGTCAAATGTTCCACGCTTCCTTGCTTCGAGTCTCCATAAAGAAAAAGAAAGAGAGGGCAAAGAGAAAATAATGAATGAGAGAAAGAAAGAGATAGAAAAATCCACAAGGTATATGTGTCCTTATGCACACGCCTGTTTCCCTAACAGTAATTCCTTTTATGCTTAGCAACGCTCTCGCATACCGGTTACATTAAAAGAAAGATACACACACGTGGTACTGCAATTAAAGGGACCTTTCACTTGTTTCACCCAGAAGTAGGTAGAAATAATAAAAAGAAAATCAACAACACAGGTACAATGATTCTTCAACGAGTTGGGTAAATATTTTTTTCTTCTTTTGGTGCATTTCAATAATACTTCTGATCGTGTTAGACCGAAGAAACGTTATTACATTATCGTTCTTAAAATAATATTGTAAAATACATAATTTTGAGGTAAGAGAAAATTAAAAAAAAAAAAAAGAAAAGGAACATGTTTCGTAATATGATTGTGAAGAGAGGTGTCTCTATTGAGGAAAAATTACAATAGATAGAATAAATAGAATATAAAACAATTTTTTGGCCACTATAGAGACTGGTTGAAAATCTTTTTACTTTATAAAGAAATCTGAAAGATATTTTATGGTGACTGAGAAAAATATTCATGGTGTTTTTTGGTAGGAGTCAATATATGTGTATATATTTTATAAATATTCTGTAAATAATCCTTTTCTTCCTCTTCCTCTTCCACCACAACCTCATCCTAATCCTCTCCTAATTTAAATGTATAATATTATAATTGTTTATTTATTAATTCAAATTAATTTATAAAAAAATTAGAATTTATACTTCTAAGATATATGCAAAAATTAATATTAATTAATGAATTGATGTAAATATAATGGAAATATAAAATAGACTTTATTTAACAAAACTCCATAAAAAAATCTTTTATTATCCTACTCTTTTATTTTCACACTCTGTAATAGTTTTATATATTCTTTTTCTTCATATATATAATATGGCTTTTTCTTTAGATAAAACTCTTGAATGGGTTGTGGGGGAGGTCGAGGATGCAAGAGGTGAGAGAGAGCTGGGTAGGGTGGTGATGGAAGAGGAAGGGGAAATATGATCGCACAGGTGGAGTCGCGTTGCGTAAACCAAAATCTCATTATCGCGAGACAAAGGTGCGACGATTAATCATCATCATCACCGTGAATCTTCACGGACACACCACCGCGGGTTTGCTTCAAGCGGAAACGTGAGATGGAAGATACTTTAGAAGAAGAAGAAGAAGAAGAAGAAGAAGAGGAATAATAATAACATGATCAAGTAGAAAATGAACAACCTAAAAGAATAAGAAGAAGAAGAACCAGAGGAGAAGAAAGAAAAAAAGGGATGAAAATACGCGACGTTATTTTTTTTCATTGTCATAGAAAATGGACACGTAATTGGTTAACTTTGTATAGGAAACCATGCGAAATGTGGAACAATTATTAACCTAATGCGGAACTAAATTGGCGCAACGATCATCTTTTTTTCTTCTCTCAAAAACATTATTATTTCTTTTTATTCCACCATCTTTCTCTTTCGTACATTTTTTTCAACTTAAAAGAAGCTCAATTTCTTTCTTTCTTTCGAAGAAGAAGAAGGTGACGGTGTGGGAGAGGAAAGAAGGATTGAGGAGGGTGGAAAGAATGATTCGATGCAGGTCATTTAAGTTATCTACCCCCGTCTAACAAACTTTCTGGTTCTTTTGACCGTTTCGTTCTTAACCTTTTTCATGTTTCGTTCCGTATTACCGACCGAGTTAAATTAGTAATCACACATTTTTTAACCTATAAGAAGTAAAGTTATTTCGATATAAATAAAAAAATAGAAAGAGACGAAGAAATAAGATAAAATAAAAAAAAGGTGTACAAAGATAGTCTAATTTTTGTCTCCTACAACGATAAAAAGTCGAATATAGGCTACCATTAATAATAATTTTTTTGCTTGTTTTTCTAATTCATTCTTGTTATGCCCACCAAGGTGGAATCGAGAAGTATAATTATGTGATAGTCTTTGGAAACGGTCTTTTGCTTCTTGCTTCTGTCGACTACGAGTAAAAATTTCTTGAAGATGAAGGATTAATTCTTCCCTTCCCTTCCCTCCATTTCCCCATCCCTCTCTCTTTTATTTTATTTTTTTTTTTCAACGTAGGAAGAAATATCCTCGAGGTGATTCTTACCAGCTGTGAAAAAGATTTTTCTTAACATTTTTTCTCGGGTTTTTTTTTTGTATTTATTTATTGTGAAAAATATTTCAAGTCTAACATAAGCGTTAGGTCTACTTCATCAATCTTGTTTATGCATATCTGAAATTACATGTACTAAGATACTAGATATATTTTTAAATGTATATGTGTATCTCTGTGTGTGTATATATGTGTGTGAATGTATAGAAAGCTGATACACGATATCGGGAGCGCAAAAAGGGTAAACTACGTTGTCGTGCATCAATCTTAAAACGTGACAAGGTTCTTATGTCATCACAACCGGTTTCGCACGCGGTGGTGAATCTTTTCCGTATAATATTATTAGATATTATCGGGAATTATACTTTATCTCAAACATGGTTATCTCCTGTAATCTTAATCATTATTAACCAGCTATTATTATTATTTCTTATTCAAGAAAATAACTTATTTTTACGATACACCATGTGACTTAGTTGTATATATATATTTCCGTTTAGGTTTAATAAACAAATAACTAATAACGATCTGTAAAAAATCTTTATCATTGATATTATTATCAATTATTTTGTATAATAAATATTCATTGATTTGATCGAACAATTATTAGAATTATTTTTAAATGTTTTATTTTTTGTATGCCTTGTTCTTTAGATTAATAAGAATATTGATTATTTAAGAACCACATGAGATTAATCGTATGATAAATTTTTCTTAGTAGTCGATACAATTGTCAATAAAATCTATGCCAAATTTTATAATACTATGATTATCGATTAATCATTTAACAATTGTTTACGTAAGACGTGGTTTGTAATTATCAACGATACTGCATTGCGTCAATGAAATAAATGTAAAAGAATAACTTTTCAGGCAAACTATGGTTAAAGTTTTTTAAGAAAAAAATTTATGGGACGAATTTGTTAGAAAAAAATGTTGAAAAATCGGTGATGAATATTTTTCTAAGTGTACTTGAATATATATATATAGAAGGTAAAGTTTGAATTATACTTCAGGTTTGAATGTAGACTAGGTGGTATTAATCTCGATTCGTCGTGTGTCACCGGAGGTGGTCCCCACGATGATGAATGCGAGGCCTTAGGCTTACTTTGAAAATATAACTGGTAGCCAGGTAGCCGACAACACACAGCAGGGGGTTCTTCTCACTTTTCTTTATATCTTTCTTTTCTTTATTTATTTTCTTTTTCTCTCTTTCTTACTACCTATTTACTGCTATACTATACACCACGTTGTAGGATAAATTAACATCCTCGTATTCGAATTGTAATACAACTCAAAATATGGTTCATTAGATATCAAATATATTACCAATATTTATTATCAATTCCACTATACAAGTATCACAAGTATTATAGTTTAATTTATATTATTTAATAAATAATATTACCTTAAAGAATAAATTAACATTATCATATTTTCTAGTCGTAATACAACTCAAAATATATTCATCTGATAAGAATATGTATTATAAAATAATAATTTAATGTAATTGTGTTAACGTGTTTTAAATAAATTATACGTTTACTGAAAGATAATAATAGCTATATTTATTATCAATTCACAATAACATCTAACTCAAGCATTAGTTTAATTTATATTATTAAATAGGTAATGTTAACTTTTTACTTTAACAATCCAGGTGATGATTTGTAAATTGACTAAACAGAGAGAGAGAGAAAGAGAGAGAGAGAGAGAGAGAGAAAGAGATAGGAAAATAAAAATGTTAATTATTAAATTAGTATACTATGCATTATCAAGCTTGTAAAAGAGATGATAACTATGTTTATCCAGTATACCATTTTTTTTCTTCCTTTTTTTATGAATTTTAAATTATTACATATAAAAATATCTATCACTTTTCTATCTTGATGACAATCTATAATTACACAAATCTAAAAAATACGACAAAAAAAGTATAGTAACGAGGTAACCAACGTAATGTAACATTAACTCCAAATAATTATACTTATTGCAAATAAATGATATTAAATCTATTACTAATGTCTAAATTTGTTAAAGTTTCATAAGAGTATCGAGTTTTCGGTAGTCATTCTGATAAAAATCTACAATTATCTGTATCCAAGATAAACAAGTAATTATTTAATAGGAAAATTAGTATAAGACGTAATATTATCACGCTAGGTAACGAAACACAGGTAAAATACATCTTGTAAAAAAGACAATAACTATGCAAAAGTGTGTATTTGTATGAGAGAGATAGAGAGAGAAGGAGAGAAAGAGAGAGAGAGAAAGAGAGAGAGGGTGAGAGAGTAAACTGGAGTGTTAGTTCAAAGGTTAAAAATACGGTAGTAGCCTATGACAAAGGAAGGAATCTACAGGAAACACGAGCGAAGGTTTCCTTTGATGTTACACTGCAGTACTCTACAGACTGTTAGTATATACACAAGAGTAAGTATACGTAACACATACGTACACACATTTATACACACATTTATACACACACATATATACACTAAACTTTTATCTCTACAAAGAGAGTAGTCAGAGGTACCCTGATTGTGAGCTTGCAAAAAAGAAAAAAAAGGAGAGGAATAAAGAAAGAAAGAACGAAGATAAAAATGAAAGGAACGAGAAAAAAAATAAATAAAGAAAAAAAAAGAATTGCCCGATATAAACAGCAATTAAGTAGGAGTGCCGTGGATACCTTTCATGGAATACAACCTGTACGAATCGTGGGAGAATGATCGCGAATTACTCTTGAAAAAATAAAAAAGAAAATAAATGTTTACAAATGAAAAAAGGAAAAGGAAAGATATGAGAGTGGGTAATGTGGGGAGAAGGTGATCAGCAACACGATCTTCGAACGGTTAGGCTAAATCCAGGATGGATCATTGTTGTTTGGTAAAATAATACAGGAAGTGGGTAATTCGTAAGACGATTTGACCAATCGTTGACGGTGTAATTGTATTTAAGGATATATCTTTTTAAATACGATTTATTTGATAAGTCTTTTATTCTTATATATTCAGTTGGTGGAAAAGAAATGTCGAATTCTTCGATCGAATTATGGCCAAAAATCCGACGTTATTTTTCGACCAGTCCAATAAATTTTGTTCTCTGTCTTATTTGTCTTGTAAAGATCAAAAAATCGTGTTATTAGATTAAATGAATTATTCTTGATTAACATTTGGTAATAATAACATTACGAATAATAACCCTTCTCATACGTCATGGTTTTGTTTTTTTTTTTAAAACTGTATGATTAATTGATCTTTGATATTATGTAATATTAAATGTAGACAACAATATTATCGTTTTTGAACGATCTGAGTGAAAGGTGTAACCGATTAAAGAACATTGATCAGCTGTTGATAAAAAGTTTCAACATTTACAAAAAAAAACTTAGAAGTTATAGTTCACACACATACACACATGAA
Organism: Mischocyttarus mexicanus; assembly: GCA_023678845.1. Classification (NCBI taxonomy): domain Eukaryota; kingdom Metazoa; phylum Arthropoda; class Insecta; order Hymenoptera; family Vespidae; genus Mischocyttarus; species Mischocyttarus mexicanus. Next base: position 2,954,818 of record JACGTP010000014.1, on the reverse strand, counting down.
TATATATTTTTTTTTGTCTTTAATATCACACGACTGATCTTATAATGATCAATAAATCAATCTTGATCATTTTCTATCAAAAGATAAACATCAATGCGTATCGACAATTACCGATCATTTCTATAAACTTTTTAATTTACAACAATATTTCACGATCTATCATCCATGAACAATAATAATTACTATTAATTACAAATAATCACAATTTTTTTAACTGATCAAAAATAAAGACAAAAAGTTCTTATCTGTTGTTGAAAAAAAGAATAGTCATTTCACTTTCCTAAAAAAAAAATTCGGTTTCGTAGATCAAAATCTAGAGTATAAAAAAAAAAAAGAAGAAGTATACTCGTGTGAACCCGAGATGATGTTACAGATAAAAAGAATTTTCTTTTTAAAGGACCAACCAATGCATTGACTTTCCTAGGAGATCATTAAGAGTCCTTAAACGTGCCTTTAAGGGGGAGTAGATTGGGTAGAAAAGAAGGGAAGGAACGGGACAGGGGGGGGAGTCGAGAGAAGAAGTGCCTTTTAGGACTACTTCCTGTTCTTCTATGACGAAGGGATTTTTATTTTATTTTTTTCTTCTTCTTCTTCTTCTACCTTTATCCTCACCATTTGTGTGTGTGTGAATGTGTGTAAGAGAAAAAAAATCCATTAATTGATGTTGTTTTTCTGAATCATTCTCCTTTCTTTATTATTTCCAAAAAAGTATTCGATGAGAATATATATTTTCATTCAAATATCGTAATATTATTTTTCAAAATGAAAAATCGAGATATCTCGAAGATAATAATAATCGCGACGATTATTATTATATTTATCCATTGAAGGGAGCTTCATGCGCAGTTTACATGGGTAACCCTAAGTGGAGTTAAAAGGGCGGGTCGCATCCCCATGACAACGGTTGGCCTTGCTGATAAATCGACTTCGTACGCGGTACCTCGAAACACCTCCCCCTTCCCGTCACCCCCATCCTCCCTCATCTACCTCCTCATGTTAAATACGATTCCATTATTATCCCCTTTTCCTAATCATTATATTTTCTTGATATATTTTCAATTAAAAATACTATATCCTTAAAATGAAAACAAAAAAATAGAAAGAAAATATCTACGATTAAAGCACTAATCTGGATTATAAAATAATAATTATTATTCACCATGAATCTAAAATATTCTCTGAAACAAATGTCGATATCGAAAACTAAATATTATCCGTCATTTATAAGAGAGATAAAGAAAATTCATCCTTCGTTGGGAAGGGTGTGACGATGAAACAGAAAAAAAGAAACAAGATAAAATATAAAAAGGGAACGAAGTATCAGAAAAGAGGAAGAGAGAGAAAGACAACATGACAGCAGTGACAGTGATGACAAAGATGGAAAGACATGTAATACCAGTACTCTCCTTTCGAAGGAAAATTTTCAAGCAGAGGAGGAAGATGGATCTGCTAGTAGAAGTCAGAGCGTGCTCTTGCAAATGTATCGCAAATTGTCGTTGCGAAGTGCTTAATGTAGGAGGAGGAGGAGGAGAAAGAGGAGGAAGAGGAGGAAGGGGTGGAAGGAAGGATAGGAGAAATAAGAGTAGAAGGATGGGGGAGGTTGGATGAGGAGGAGAAGGTAGAGAGAAGGTAGAGAGAAGGTAGAGAGAAGGTTTGACGAGGTTTCAGAAGGTGGTGATGTTGTTGGTGATGGTGGTGGTGAAGGTGATGATGGTGGTGGTGGTTGGTTGGTTTGTGCCCGTTCGCAGTTGTCGATATGCTTGCAAGTGAAGGAGAGGAAGAATGCTCTTTAGAAGGGAGAGAAGACTACGACAACACAACGACGACGACTACGACAACTACGAGAAACTACGTTGGGGAAGGGGTTTGGGGGGATGAGGGATGGTTGGGTTGGGTGGTGGGATGACGAGCCCATTTCGACGAGTGACGCACCAACCCGCCCACGCTAACGGAATTCGAGATTTGCTTGACGTTGTAAGAGAATGGGATAGAGTGAGATGGATAGATAGGTAGATAGATAGATAAATAGATAGATAGATAGTTAGATAGATAGATAGATAGATGGAAAGAGAAACACATAGGAAAATCGTGTGAGAGTAACGACACAACGTTGACAGCAGCTCGAATAGGACTACAACAGCATCACACCAATACAACACCATTACTACTACTGTTACTGTTACTACATCACCCTAATGGTTTCGTAATGTTGCATGAACTAAGAGTATGACAATGTGAGAGTAACAGAGACAGATAGATAATCGACTCACCGAGGAGATCTTTGGTCGTGAGCTTTTCTTCATTTTCATTCCCGGTTACCTTTTCCCTGTCTTTTTTTTTTTTCATACCGAACATAACGCATAACTCTCTTTCTATCTGTTTCTTTCTTTCTTTTTCCACAAGGAGAGAAACCATTTTCTGTAGCTTTACGGAAAGGATAAGAATGAGAGAAGAGTGCAATCGTGAGTGACAAAACGTTACTGTGTTCATACACATTTGTTGCACTTTTGGTAGACTCCTCTACTATACTTCAAACCTATATCATTCGACTGTACTTATACCGTGTGTTCAAGAGGAATGGAGTTTCTTATTCTTTATCTTGAAACATTTTCCTTGTTCTACATTTTTATTTGTTTCTCCAGTTTCCTTCGGATTTTATGGTAAATTATTATGGCGTCATTTGGGTCATTGTTTTGTATCAAAAAAAATTTGAGGATTATCAAATGAAATAGTTTTGTAGGTTTTTTATTTCAAGAATTATATGTATGTTTAAATAATCTTAATATCCTAAGTTAATATTGAAGATTTGTATCTGTATTAAACATCTTAATCATAATTAAATAAATCCTGATATAAAACCAATTATCCCATACACTTAAATTCAACAACAAAACCAAAAATAATCATAAAAAATCTTGATTCAAATGATAACCTTTGATATAAAATATCTAAAAATATATTCTTTTCTATCTATTTTTAACATTAAACAGATTTAAGATATACTTGAACGTAAATAACTCTAGAACATGATAAAAAGATTCGATCATCTTGAGAGGATTCGATATGCGTTACCCGCAGCGCAACGAATGCGCACCGCGCAACATAATGGCCTCAACAAGCCAAGAGGGGTTGGGTCGGTTGCTCGGTTGCCCTCAAATCATCGCGGTAGTGTGAGACAAATGACGTTCGACCACGCGGAAGTAACGCGATAATGGCAGCCATGAAAGGCTACCCCACCGTGATATCTGGCGCTTTGATGTCCTCTTCTTCTCTTCTATGGTACCTTCGAGCCCTTCATTCATTCATTCATTCTTCCTTTCCTTCTCATTTCTTTCCAAATCATCGATATTGTTACTTCTTTCTTTTTTTTTTTTTCTTTTTCTTTTATATCTTTACCCCAACCCCAACCTCAATAAGAACAATTTATTTTAAATAAATAATATATTTAAATAATTAAAAAAATTCAAATGATATTAATGGTAGATTTATTTAATCATTTCTTTCCAAATCATTGATATTCCTACTTCTTCTTTTTCCTTTTTTAATATTTTTACCATAACCTCAATAAGAAAAATTGTTCATTATTTGTTTCAAATAAATAATATATTTAATATATTTAATATTTAAAAAAATAGAATAAAGTTAAATGATTAATGGTGGATTTATTTAACGGTAACTTAAGATTATATTTAAAACCATTAACCGAATATTCGAAAGCTAATGAAAAAGGGGTTAGGATAGTAGGACCTAATCTGTTCCATTGACAAAACTTATCCAAGCTTTCCTACGCGTAATTTGCTACTTAGATTTTATTCAATGGACACGCGTAGTGGAGTAGGCACTGTACTGTATACTAATGAATGGGTACTCTATAAAAGGTCGAGGGTGTCAATTTTAATCGGGTCTAAACTACCAATAGAATTAATCTAACTCTTTAATAAAACGGTATTTTTCAATGTTACATTGAAATTAAAACAAAATCTGATTTTAGGTTAGATAAAAATGTAGAGTCCCTAAAACGAAAGATCAACTAACTGCACCTGACAATTTTCTAACTCAACAGACAGAAACAACCAAATACCAACCCCGAGTAAAAATATTTGATAAACAATTAAAACATAAAAGAAAAAAATGTGATTTTAGGTTAGAGAGGAGTGTACCGCCCTGAAGTTGGTAAGGTCGCTGTTAGTTTGTCGGCCAATGGGACCAGCCGGAAACGCAATCGCAATGCAGGCCAATCCCTCTGGCTTGTTCGTCCACCCGCTCTCTCTCTCTCTCTCTCTCTCTCTCTCTCTCTCTATCTTTCTCTGGTATTCGCTCGCCCTCCTGTTCCCGGTAATGACAATCATTACTGAGAATGATTGCAGCGTCGGATCCGCCGACCGAGCCGAGCGCTATTCGGGGGATGGAAAGCGCCTTATAGAGTCTCTCCTCGGTCCTCGTTGCGAACGGATTGTCACATGCGATCCCCAGTGATCCGTCGCGTTATATTTTACAATAATAAATTATATTTACAACATACCTAATTTATATCACGAATGAAAATAATTACAATTACAATTAGTATTTGTCACAGTGATTTCGCAGAGTGTTCGCGAAATTTGTTTTAATTTGTCTTTTATCGATAGAAATGTGCATCTTAGAATCTTATATTTTATTTAATTTATTTTTGTATAAACAATTTTATTAATTATTTATAACAAGGAAGGAATATAACAAGTGTACGCATTGGTTTTATCTCTCGAGATTTTTTTTTTCGAGTGATTCAGGTTACGAGTGTGAGTATTTGTCCTGGTGGAAGTTGGAATAACGGTTGTTGTTCTCTTTTTCTTTTTTGGTATAATATCTGGGCTATTTATCGATCGATACTATATTTATTTCATTGTGGTATATAGTATTGGATCTTATCAATTAAGAGTTGGGTAATCATTGTATATCTGTAAACCGATTCGAACCAATTCATTGGAATCTTGCCAAGTTTCTCGTCGAGATACCCTTCAATACAGTTACGAATCTGACTTTAATTGTGCTCTACAAATCGATTTATTACTGATCGTAACTTATCTTTTCAGATAATTATTTCCAAAATAATCTTTTAAAAAATATATACCAGGAGGGTCTCTTTTAATTATGCTTTACGAATTCATCTTTTCCGATTAAATTTTCTTTAAATAAATAACACGCACACACATACTCAATAGAATTTGACCAAATTATACAAACATTGAATTCATACATTTCGAATACAACTATTTTTTTTCCTATGATTAAAAATTAGTTTGATCGAAATTACGTTGAAATATAATCGCATAGAATTTTTTAATATTCGATAGAAATTAATTCATTAATTAATTATATTGAATAAATTGAATTGTAATATATTTCTCTCATTAGAATTGATTTACGATAACTAGAAAAAACAATTAAATTACTTTCATAAAAAATACTCTTCGGGTAAAAAAGAAAGATACACCTAATCGTTACTCTAACCTAAGATATAATTTGTCAGAATGTTATTAGAGAAAAGAATAATAATAATATAATATATTCAAATAAAAAGAAAAAAGTTTCTAATCGGTAATTCGGCTTACCGTGTTACGCTTAAAACTAAAACGTTGAAATTATCTCGTTGGCTAGCGGCAAGCGTGAAATTATAAAGATGGATGAACACACATACACATACACACACATACAAATACACAAACACACACATACAAATACACAAACACATTATATTAACTCACGTGTGAATGAACTTTTAATATCTTTCCTCTTTTAATAACGCGAAAGCGTTCTAACGAAACTCTTTTATAAATTATTCGAAAACATTAATAACTAAACAATGTTTTTCATCGATTTAACATAAAAATTCTTCCGTACACGTACACGTAAAGAGTAGAAATATACAAACATGTAAATGTAACCAAGTACGCTTAAAAATAATTAAGCTAAAGATATAACTCAACGAATCAGAACTAAATGCGTGAATTATTATAGCAAATTAGATACCGTAATGAAATCAAAACACGAGTAACATTGTCACGGCTGAAAGAATTCTTCGTCTCGTTAACTTCACGCATTATTACATTTGCAAATATTTTTTATTATTATTAATATTATTATTATTATTATTATTAAGATCGTATGATAGGGAATTTCCGTGTTGAAAGTCGCCAAATCGTATTGGTTCGTGATAGGAATCGATTCGTTTCAATCTTCTACGTTATCAAGATCCAATTCTTTGATCGTGAAAGGAGAAAAAAAAAATGAAAATAAAATGAAAGGAAAAAAGAAAAAACACAGAACGAAAGGAAAGAAAGAATAACTGCTTTCGAACGTAGTAAACCGACCTATCGAAACCGCAGATCGTTGAAAACGCATCTCGTAAAAAAAAAAAAAGAAAAAACAGAGGAAAAGAAAAAAAAAAAAATACCTGCTGCAAGCAATTTACCAAGCGGGAACGGTAAAGTCGAAGAGGAAACACGGAAGGATAAAAATGTTTTTTTCCACGAAACTTAACTCTGAAAACTTTTGACGGAAAAACTTCGTAGCAATGACGTATCTAACTTTTAATATTATTTCAAAACTTATGGTTATTTCCATAAATTATTAATACTCATTTAGAGTAAACAGAGAAAAAACTATTCACGTATTTGGAAGCATAGTAAATTTATTTTTAAAATTGCTAACAGTCCATGAAATAATTTTGATATGGAAGATTAAAAATCTTAACGTGGAGAATTAATAATAAGTTAGTGTTAGTGACGTTTTCTCAAATAAATAATCCTCAACAAATATATTATATATATATATATATATATATATACATACACAGTGATCCATTTAGAAACCGCAGTACCAATTGTTACGATAATTCCAATATTATGCCGATCACCGCAAAAAAAAAAAGAAAAAGAGGATTCTTCCAAGACCACAAAGCATACAAACTTTAATCCTACGAGACTAAATCAAAAGATATTATGTTTAAAACAAAAAAAAGATGTGCAAACATAGTATCTAACTTTTTCAAAAGATCTACCGAAAGATTGGATTATCTAAAAAAAAAAAAAAATCTGTTCACCTTGATCGATAATAATTCAATTTACATGCATATTCTCTCTTCGAACTTGATACTAACTTTATCGGTGAGAAAATGTATTCTTCCAAGACCACAAAGCATATAAACTACAATTCTTACGAGAACTAAATCATACGATATTATAACAAAAAAGCAAGTGCAAATAAAGTATAAGTAAGTATAAGTTTTTTAAAAGATGTCATTGATTGATATTTCAATTTACGTATAGATTTTATAAACACAATATTAACTTTATCGATGAGAAAATATATTCTTCCAGAACCACGAAGCATACAAACTTCAATCCTACGAGACTAAATCAAGCAATATTATCAAAAAAATAGTATTTAACTTTTTTCAAAAGATACAGTGAAGCTGGATTATTTAAAAAAGTATTATCCATGATTGATAATATTTTATTTCAAATTCTGGCATAACTTTTCAGGGGAGAAAATATTATAGGCTAATCGAAAACTTGTTCAAGTTCGATGTAAAATTTACGTTTTAAAAAAAGAGAGTGAGAAAGGTGGAGTGAGAAAGAGTGAGAAAGAAAGATGGAATGTGAAAGAGTGAGTGAGAGAAAGAAAGGTGGAATGAGAAAGAGTAAGAGAGAAAGATGGAATGAGAGAGTGTAAGAGAGTGTAAGAGAGAGAGAGAGAAAGAGAGAGGAATATATCCGAGCAATGTTTCGTAGGTATACCCTGAGAGTTGTTGGTTCGTGTGCGTTCTTTCTCGCCGCGGAAAATATAATGATGGCGAGCGTTCGTTCGAGCGGTACTAGCGTTGGAAACCGGCGATAAGGAGGGAGTGTCTACTGCCGCCATAATGATAGCCCTGAGCAGCTCTCTGACTCCGGTACGCGATGCACTTGCCTGTACGGTGGTGCACCGATTGTATGCACACGCATACAACAAGCCACTCTTTCTTCTTCACCACGATCCATGTCCACGCACTCTTTACGTGTTACGAAGAGAAACTTTTCTCTCTCTCTTTTCTTGTTTTTTTTTTAACTTCTTTTTATGGGAAATAGAAAAATATATATTAGATAGAGAAAGAAAATATATTCGAAAGATTTTATTTTAAAAATGTATTATTGTTACTAGTTGAAATTGTATATCAATTTGTCATACGACTAATCAAATTTGTAATTTGTAATTAGAAATAAAACAAGAATGGTTAGTTTCTTTGCGTATTATAAAATTATAATATCTTGTTTATGAACGAACCAGAGAGTATAATCCATTGAGAAAGAGATTTAAACGAGAAATATTAAAAATGTTATGATAAATATTTTACATAATTCTGTTAACATTGAATATTAATTAAAATCGAAGTATATTTTAACTCGATGAACAATCTGTAAAAAGAAATTGTTGTAAAAATCTAAGATGGAATTTGTAGGCAATAGAAAAGAAATAATATGAAATAAACGAGACCGGTGAGTGATAAAAGCAAGAGGACTCGTATCGAAGAGGGTTAGGATCAAGAACATAGGGCTAGCAACGGGATTGGTTGGGCCCCTTTGGATTCATTAGCACGCGAACGGCTATTGGCCGTCCTGGTACCGAGGTGTACGGTCCTTTTTTACTTTTGGGGGGCAACGTAATGACGTGCTACGTTCTCGTCTCAAGCTTGTATATACGCTAGCGATCGTACGCGAGAGATAGCTGTATACTATCGGGGAACCCTATGCGTGTGCATAAAGCTTTGCCCTTCAACATAGGTCTCTGAGCATACTACTTCCAAAGATACCTTCCAAACCCAGGGTGTGTAGAGTTCTGGTTTCATCGCAAATGGCTATTCGCCACGCAGTTCATTTTACTCTAACTATAACATGTATATATATATATATATATATATATGTTTTTAGGGTGCCAGGATTAAATATGGCGTTCTATACTACTCGCACACATGCATATTTACGCATTCATAAACATATTATACAGATATTGATATCTATTTGGATTTATCTTAATGTTTAGTATCGTTAATCTATATTTTTTGTGTATATATTATTTTATATATTTTTCTTTTATTTATGAAGATGAATGTTTGTTCGAAACAAATATGTTTGACGTAATTTAATTGGACATTTTTAGAAGATTTGAATAAATATTTATTTCGAATTAAATATGACGATCAATATGAATTTTAAATTATTTATATTAAAATAAAAATAAAATATTTGATTTTAATATCGACAAGTTTTAAAACGATGTATTTTAATAACAATGATTTGAATAATTAATTGTTAATATTTGTGCGTGAATTTATTTAAATTAATCTAAACGTTTTGTATAAAATCTTAGATAATTCAAACGCGTATGTTTCATACCTGTAACCTCCTTGAATATTCTCGGAAGACTGGTTCCGATCTTGTTTACATGTTGTTTCATATCTTATACGTCGTCATGTTTACAAAGTTAATATCGTCGTGTATAATATTAAACGTGTATTACGAACTATGTTTATTCGTAAAGGGTTAAAACATATGGACAAATTTTACTTTGCTTTATAGAATAATATTTGACGATATTTGAAGTAAAAAAACGAAAAGTATTGAAAAATTTTAACGACGAAATGATTAAAAAATACATTATTAAAATAAAACAAAGAAAAATGCAACAAAAAAAGTCTTGAAAATATAGATTAGAATATTTTATCCTTTTTTAATCTAAACGTAATTCAAATACACACCCTTAATCATTTTCGGATAATCCTAAATAATAAATAAAATTAAGATAAGTGTCGTAATAATCGATAGTCAACTGATATAATAAATCTGATTAAAAGATAATTAAAAAAACAATATTTAACAAATTGTTAAATATAATAAATGAAGATTCTTTTTTTGTGATATAAAATCATGGTTAAAAACTCATCCCTACCTAAAGTATCACCACAGTACACCCCTATATATTCGAGATTCACGAGAAGTGGGCTTTGGGGTGCTTTTCCAAGAGCTCTTTAAAATGTCGTTCGAAGGTACTTCTCATTGCACTCTAGAAACTTCTTACTAATGCGCTGGAAACAATTGTTTTTTATTACCGAGTCGTTATTATTTTCTATCTATTTTCTTTTCAACTTTGTTTAACAATATTTTTCGGAATAATCCTTGAGACAATTTTCAACGCCACCAAAAGATATTGGTTATTTCAATAAAATATATATTATTTCTTACCAGATAAATTGTGTTTTGTAAATAAAGAAAATAATCTTTTAATTTCACACATTGTAAGAAGATTACAGAAGTTTCGTGTAAAGGATAGAGACAATTGAATTATTTTGTATGATTTAGATCATAGATTCATCGTAATCCATTTACCTTAATCACAACTACGTTTAGAGTAGTAATATTATTATCGCGTGTCGACTATCTTGCACACAACAGGAGGGTAGTTTAATTTATATATGTATATATAATATCACATAATATTCATAAGGGTTGTTGTTATAGATAATCAAGGTAATATAAATTAACAATGTTGTAATTGCCATCTTCCACATGCTAAAGATTACTTAGACAAAATTTAGTATCGTCATTAGTACCTTTGAAATATTATTCAATAAAACATAACTTTGATTTTTCTAATTAATTTCATTTTATATGCAAAAGATTGTTTCTTTTAATGATTACTAATAATATTTGTTAAATAATTGCATTGTGCATGGAAAAAATTACTTATACGAATTTAATATCATCATTAATGAGTTAAAAAATATTATTTAATGAGATAAAACTTTAATTTTTCTATTTAATTATTTAAAAAAAAAACTCACACAGTACTTGTTCGGAATATAAAAATAAAAATTCATAATTTAATTTAATATTGTAAATAATAGTTTTAATGATTACGTGTTTTATTAATAATGTTTGTTTAATTTTGAAATAAAATATGGAATTTTTTTCATGGATTATTGAATATATATATAAATGTATATGTATATGTATGTATAAGTATACAAAATGGCCATTGAAAGGTGGTTTTGCAGATATGGATCGTGTCCTCCAACAGAGGGTTGGTGGGATCCCTCTGGTGCAACGAGGGGTGGTGAGCGGTTGATGTCGTCATGGCAACAACGATCCCTCAGTAGCCGAACCCTCCTACACCCTTCATTCAACTCTGCCACCCCTGTAATCCGCTCGAACTCGAAGACAGCCACTACGCAATTTTCGCGAGAGGATACGCATTTCTCCACGTTACCTCTTAAGAATAACAATAAATCTTTTTCTATATTATTTTCGATGTATATGTTATACTTAAATAAATCTAACATTTTTTTCTATTACGTGAAATAATGAATAATTTTTATGATAAAATATAATTCATTGTTCGTTTTGTTTTTCTTCTTCTTCTCATAAAGCAAGTATCGCGTTTAAGGAAATATTTAACAAAAAAATATACAATTTTTAATATTATGAAACAGAGTATAGGTGAAACCGAAAATTGCAATTGAGATTGATATTAGAAAACTAAAATAACTGATATTTTGATTGATAATCGAGAACACAAGATGGCTATTAAATCAAGTTGGATAATTGATAGGTTCGCATGTCCAAATATACATTCCTGATAATTATTCAACTAGATATTGTAATAATAGATATCAAATCACGAGTATACCTATATTACATCTATAAAATCATATTTACGATTACATAATATATATGTATCTATTTTTAAAAAATCAATAAATAATTAATAAAGAAAACAAGATCGTAGAAAAATGGTAAAAATTGCAAAAACAATTACTACAAATATTAATGAATTAATTTCAAATATCCTACAATCATACTAATATAAAAATAATATTAAATACTACAATAATTATATTGGAATTATTTTAACAATCCAACAATGTTTATACTTTCGAGACAAACTTTCTTAAATTAAAATCACATAAAAATATTTGTAAAAAACAATAACCCTGTAAAGAAATGATTGTAATGCAACTTATCTTATCGTATTTTAATCAATATTCTCTTTGAATTGTTAAGACCTTGATCAAAAAAAAGAAAAATACAAATAGAAAAAGAAAATACAATAGAATAGAATAGAATAGAAAAGAAAAAAACATAATTTGTACAATTGTATGTCATATATCTTTCTCTTCGATGAATCGTGGGAAATACTTGCATGAAGCGGGAGATTGGGACAACAGAAAACAACAACTGACATACGAGGACATAGTATGTATAAGTACGGTTACGGTTTAGTGTTGTGTTGTTTCTCTCGTGTTTCGCGAGCTATGCGATCCTAAGTAATAATTCTGCCCTGGAATTTCAAGTATGTCGGTGGACCGTGGTAACTCGCCACGATAAATAATTGTCTTCTCTCCTTACTCTCTCATATTTTCTTTTCAATTTCTTTTTTTTTTTTCTTTTTCTATCCCAAGCAAAACTCTTCCAGAAATCCCTCCCCTGACTCCTTCTCACCATCCACCATTCTTTTCTGTACACTTTCATAACTTTATCAAGAAAAATTGATGGATACAAAGATATCGAACAGTTGTCAGTTATATCAATTCGTATGAACTTTTCGTTTTCAATTGAATGACTATACTTTCAGTATTCCATACGTCTGTTAAGATTATCGGATAAAGATACACGGATGATAATAATCTTCATACTCTTGATAATACTTATTTTCTTCAACATTTAATCGATTCTAACTATCCAAGGTTATATATACCCTTGACACGAGTCAAATCTCAACTATGATATTCTCCGAAATGATTTAAAATAAAAATGGGATTACTGGAATAAATAATAATAATAATAATAATAATAATAAAATAAAACTGTTGGGTCGAAGTTAGGTTTTAAATTCCTATCACCTAGTCCAGGTTTCCAAAAAAAAAAGATAAAAATATGGAAGAAAAGGAAAAGGGTAACGATAGAAATGAGATATTAGGAATAGGGGTAAACGTAAGATAGTCTGATCCTAATTCGATCGTAGTAGGCTCATTATGAATCTTAGGAGACCTAGCATTAGTATAAACATGGATCTAAAGTCACCCTATATATATATACACCATATGTATATCATTATTGGGAACCCTTAGTGGTCGCCCGTTTTGAATACGAAAGAAGAGATATTATGTTAATCGATCAGACGATATTCACTATAGTCGAATCAGGATGACCCAAGGCTTCCTTAAGGCCATTGTTATATTTTTATATAGATAAATTTTTATTTTCTTTTTTCTTATTTTAGTTTTTTTTTTCAGATTATTCTCAGATCCCATAGATTAACCCTACCACCACCACAACCACCCCTCTTATCCCTTATCCTCACTTGTTTGATCCGAGAAATCATTAATAAATTAAATCAAATGAATTCGGGTTAAGTTGACGTTGAAACATCGTCAAAATTTGGAACTTGATATGTTGAAGGAAGGGGAGAGGAGGATTTGAATGGGGAGGAAGGATTTGGGAGGTCTTAGGGGGGATAGGGTTGGGCAGGGAAAGTATATTATTCGGGTAAATTTACTTTTGATCATCCCTACTCTCTCATGAATATTTATTTAGGTCAGAGTCTCGTCGATTAAAGCAGCGGCTTTTCGACGCTTCGTTAAACCACCGACAAAGCCAACTCTACGTTTCAACGTGGTCTCTTTACCATGGAGAATAATTAGACCCTCCCTCACTCCATCTATCTCTCTCTCTCTCTTTCTCTTTCTTTTCAACCTACGTTCCCTTTTTCGACTACTTTCTCTTTTCTTTCTCTTTGATTACATCAACCATTTTTGAATCGTAAAAAATATTTCAAGAAGGTCGAGAATTTTTTGTTCTTTTCTTTTCTTTTTTTTTTTAATAAGTTGAGATTAAAAATATTTTTCAGTGTTTATCCTCAAATATTAGAACATACTTTTCCATAAGATTTTTCTCCTCTCTATATAATACGATTTTTAAATTTTATTGAATACAAAATAACCATTTACAAACACACACACACAATGCATTCTACATCTCAGAAAGTTGTTCATTGAATTTTCTATAATTTGTATCTAAAATCTATGAAAACAAAAAAAAAGTAAAAATAATAAAAAACGATGTATCGAATTCTTTTATTTTACCCATTGGAGTAAAAAAAAAACAATAAAAAAGAGGAATAATCGATAGATAAAGAATGATTTGGTCTCGAGAAGATAAGATAGTCCGCGATATGAAACGTAATTCCTTCAGAAAATAAATCAACAGTTTTTTCGCGAAACGAGCTTAAAATCCTTCTCTAACCCCCTATCCACCTATCCCCCTCCCATCACCCCTCGTCCCTTCTCAGCCCACACCCCACCCCTCTTTTCCTTTCTAGTAGAAGTGCCATTAGCGACGGCAGCAAGTACTTTAGAGGCTTCCACAGCTTTTCTCTCTTCTACTCCTTCCGTTGTGCTTTTCGAGAATGCTAACGCAACGTCGTCGTCAATGATGCTCGCGATATTGCACTCATTCTATGGATTCTTATCGTTCTGGTATAGGGAAAGAGGATGAGGAAGAGAAAGATAAGAGGAGTGGAGAAGAAGGATGAGAAGGAGGTGGTGGAAGGGGGATAGAGTTGACTGAGTTGTTATCTTCTTATCGTCAACCCATGATGTACTACGATTTCATCGAATACGCGTATCAACATTTTTATAATATTTTATATATCTACAGTATTGGATATTCTTTTTATGGAGGAGGGGTTTTACTTTGTTCAAATATTTAAATGTGTCGGGTTGATTGATTGAGAAATAGTAGAAACAAGTTTTGAATTTTTCTTCCAAGTTAAATCCCAACTTTTGTTCTGTTTTTATTTTCTTGAATGAAAATGCTGCAACACTTGAGAACGGATTTTTATTTCAGATTAAATCCTAATATCTTGCGTGTGTCTTTTCCAGATTCCTTAATGCAATTTAAATCAATTGCATACACGGTTTAACAAATTGTACAATTCCTTTTACATAAATCCTAATTAAAATTTGTTCATCAATTGCATAAACACGAATGCAATTCTTTTTTCTACGAAAAAGTTACACAAAATGTTTATGTCACATTGGCAAATATAAATTTAGATATCCTTTTGATATATCCACCGTGAGTTGTTTAAAATGGATACGACAAAAATGAAAATATATCCCAGAATAATGTGTAATTAGTTCTACGAAATCTTCCACTCTTTAAGTTGTCGTCGTTGCGTTGAGTAAAAAATCGTGAGTGCGATAATAATGCAGTGGTAGCGAACGAGCAACGTCTTCTTGAAATCTTCACGACTGTACGATGAGAAAGACAAAATACAGCAGAAAAAAGGATACAAAAAATGAAAGAAAGATATTGAGAGTGAGTGAGTGAGTGAGTGAGTGAGTGAATCCAGCATTTATTTCTCTCGTAGTAGTCTACGTAGTATATAAAGCTTACGGATTCAGGATTAATGCGTTTTTAATAGTGACATAACTGCACCCTGCATGTACCTTTTCTCTATCCTTGTCTATCAATCCACCTATCAACATCTGTTTCTTTGTTTCTTTCTCTCTCTCTCTCTCTTTCTCTTTTTATTCCACTCTTTTTATTTCTTTCCATGGTATTTACATCTTTCTTGAAGAAGAATTTTTTAAACACGTTACTATCGAAGCAAGCACCGAAAATTGCACGAATACATTACCTGTACCTTTACTTAAACAATATCTATCTACTGCTATTACTGTCATTTGAATTACTATAGTATTTTGTAATACCAAAAATAAGAAAAGAGAACAAATAAATGTCAACGTTAAAGATTTTTAATGTGAATGATTCATTTAAAGAGAACAAATTGTTTTCTCCATCACCTATTACGTCAATCATTCACAATTATTAAACGTTGATGAATTATTATTATTATTATTATTATTATTATAGTTATTCAATAAATTATTTAATATACGTTGTGTACATTCCTGGTGAAATTAACTTTGTCAAATTATTCAATAAATATCGAAGAAATTATTCGATAGATACACCTGTATAATTGTCAAATCAACTATTACTTTTCTAAACATAATAGACAAATTTATTTACGATAATATTTTAATCAATATGATTTATCTACGAAACAATTTATTTGTGAAACTATCTTCTACGTCGATGAATTAAACCGTAGATTCATAGAAAGCAATATATTTCGTAAAACTTGTCTTGAATCATTTTATAATTGAGACAAAATTATAAAAATACTCAACTATACAAAACAATATATTTCATAAACTTGTCTTAAAATATACAATAGAAACAAAATCATAAAAATGTATTTGGTAACCATACCAAACCAAAACCAAACCAAAACCAAACCAAAACTATACCAAACAAAATATTTTCCAAACTTGTCCTAAATCATTGAAAAATCATACAATTATACCAAAATCATAAAAAAAAACTATACGAATTAGAAAAAAGAATTTAAAAAATGTCAAACAAACGATACTACTAGTTTTAAATTTAATCGTAAATTCGCACAGTTAAGTTAGAAAGAAGATAATAGTTGGTAAAAAGGGAGATGGGGAAGAAAAGTAGAAGGAGGGAAGATGAATTATTATTAGGATTAAACAGGTTGGTTGCCGCTCCTTTTACCAAAAATTTTCTACTCTTTCTTCTCTCTCTTCTCCAATAATTTTACCTTTAGATTCGCCGATATACCTAAAAGTACTTACGAGGAAGGAGAACACCAGTTGTTGAGCGAGATCGGGGTACCTTTGGATTTATTTTCTTTACTTCTTTTATTTTTCCCTTTTTTTATTTCTTATTCCTTTGGCCAAGGAAGGCCAAGGAAAAAAATGTAATTGGCTGGACCGAAATCTATCTCGCGAGGGAGGAGGGTTAAAAGAAGAAGAAGAAGAAGAAGAAGAAGAAGAGGTACGAGGGTGCGAGAACCGAACGAACGGAACGAACGGAACGAACCAGAAGAAATAATAAAAAAAGAAAAAAAAAAGAAACAACAGGAACGAACCAAAGATCGGAACAGAGGAACAGAGGAACAGAAAACAGTGAAGGAAGAAGAACAAAAATTACGTGTGCGAGCGAGACGACCCCATAGGGTAATAATAATAATTAGGGCGACAAACGGCTCCGGTAAGAAATGGGGGAGGGTAAGAAGGGGGAGGATGAACGAAGAAAAAAAGAAAGGGACTAAAAAAAACGAAACTATAGTGGTGGTACAACGCGTGAGATGATGTTCGTTGTGGTGATGGTGATGGTGTAGGTTGTGTATACACCATAAAACTCTCTCATCCTCAAAATGGCGTTCGACCGAGGTACGAAAATTTCTCTCTGATATACGTTTTAGTTTTTAATCGATATTCGAGAAAGATATATATCATCTATAGTAATCACTTTCGATATCGATCTTTAAATTGCATATTAAATTTCTTCTCGAACGTTCTTTTTAATCGAGTGAAGGGGGCAACGAGAAAGAGATGGGGGTGGTGGTGGTTGGGATGAGGGGGTAGAAATGAAGGGTAATAAAAGAAAGCAAGTGTCTAATACGCGAGTTGAGAGTTGAATTATTATCTCACAGTAATAACAACACACCTATCTGATATATATGTAATAATATTTTATAAAATATATTTAAATATATCTAATAAATATTTATTAATAATTAATAAATAATAATAATTTCTAGTTCTTCTACTTCTTCTTCTTCGAAGAGTTTCGTTTATATCTAATCGATGTATCTATTAAATAAAGTTGGTCGCACTTCATTTAATTTGAAGTTGCAGCGCAATAGTAAAGAAAGTGAAGAGGTTAGGAATTCTAGAATTTTGAATCAAAAAGACTATTGACGGTAATTAGTCAAAATTTCTCTTCACAGAACAAGACATTACGGTTTTCTTATTTCCCAAATTAAAAAATGAAAAAAAATGTGTTATAACATACACACATGAACGTATCAACGGGTACAAACATAAATCTGAACGAGTTTTCGTTATCATTGTATCTTCTTCGAGGGAGTTAAAGCCAAAAGGTTGACCCTTTTCTTTCCCCCGTTTGGGGTACTCTTCCTTCTTCGATACAATATGAAAGAGAATGAGAGGATGAGAGAATGAGAGGGAGAGAGAGATAGGAAAAAGAGGCGGAGGAGGAAGAGGGTCCAGCATTGTTCGCGGACAATGTAAGCATGTACGGAACGAAGAGTGGTAATCGAGCCGTGTAACATTTATAACGTAATGGGAGGGCCTCACCGAAGGCCCATAATAATATCAATTACATGGCCATAGGATAGAAAAAGATAAGAGATCGGAAACATACCAAGAAGGATAGGAAGAAGAAAAGAGATAGAAGACATTCGGGAAAAAGGGCATTCGCGAATATCTGTTGGGTAAGAAAATTGACGATGCATCCCCGATAACTCAGTTTTTTAAAACCAACCAGCTGTTTTTTCTAGTTTTTTTTCTTTTTGCGAAAGATACACTCAACACCCTTAAATCTGAAACTTGTTTTTTTTTTGCCTTTTTTCTGCTGTTATTGTCAGATAATGTATATATATGTATATTAATGATGAGATTATTTGAGGTATCGATGTACGAGGTATTTGCTTTATGTCATGCTCTGAATGTATTCGTCACAACCGACCTATCCTTACACCTTAACTCACTATAACATACTGCGTACACGCGACCTAACGTAAACTATCCTCGCATGTTCCATAAAAATATATATATATATAGGGTATATATATTATACTTGTTCGAGAATTGTATGGGATGATACCGAACATGACGCCATGACGGTTAATACGAATTATTTTAAATGGCAGAAATAACCTAGAAAATCAATACGATTATCACCCAAATGCATTTCGAGTTGAACAATCTTAACAAATTGTAATTTAAAAATACAAATACATAGATGAACTGATACTAGACATTGCAAGTTAATATAAAATACGGAACCTAACTTAAAATATGTTCGAACGAAACAAATCTCGTAGAATAAAAATTGGCATCCATTGAAAAACAAAATGACAAAAAAATTTATTAGAAAAAAAGAAAAACGAACGTTCCTATTTTTAAGTTGACTACTTCTACTTCTACTTCTACTTCTACTTCTTCTTCTTCTTCTTCGAAGAGTTTTGTTTAATGGCGAAGGCGGTAACCGCGCTCAAAGCAGTCAACCAATGAGGGGCCTGCTGGAAATCATACGCGGGATCGGTGGCCGCGCGTCGGCCTCCGAGAGTGGAGGTGAAGTTAGCTTAGGCGAGGTTACGCCGCTCCTCCTCACCAACACCACCACTACCAACCACCCTCTCTCTTTGCAGAGCCCCCTCTAAACCCCCCCTTCCTCTGGTGCGTCCCTCCACGACTCCTTAACATTCGACGGGCCTGTCCCGACGCGGCATCGTTCTCATAGAGGTGGGGCTCCCTCTCTTCGATCGACGTTAGGCATTTCTTCTCCCTCTTTCTCACACACATACACACACACACACAAACATATTCCCTTTCTCTCTCTCTCTCTCTTTCTCTCTTTCTGCCACTTTTGCATTCACACATACTTGAGCTATTTGAATTGTATTTAAAAAGAAACAATTGTTCTCGATGTTAGCCTATTTTTTTTGGCTCATTTTGGAAGACTATTTTTCTCCTAAAGTTGCATTCATAAATGAAATATTTAAAAATGATTATTTCATACACACACTCTCTTTCTCTCTTCCACTCTTACGTACACACATACTTGAGCAATTCGAATTATATTTAAAAGAGAAACAATTATTTCTCGATGTTAGTCAATTTTTTCGGCTCATTCTTGATGACTATTTTTCTAATAAAATTGCATCGATAATTCAAACATTTAGTAACACATAAAATTAGAGATCTTTCATATTCCTATCTCACATACGAATATACACAAACATACACGTTATTATTAGTTAATAAAACCTGGCTATAATAAAACATTGATTCAATCTCCGTGAACATTTCGTTTAATGAATCAATCATGTAAGATAATCAATATAATAAATGAAATATTTATCAATAGAATTATAGATGAAAATGATACCTAACATCGGTTATTCGATAAACAACCATGTTTAAATCCCCTATCAATAATCATACTCATATTCCGGCATTGAAATCATAGAAATTATCAAATAACAGTACTTTCGCATAATTTTTACTAAACTAAAGAATACAAACGACGCATTACCAACAAACCGCTATCAATTTAAACTACTTCGAAGAAAAATCGTATCAAATTCTTCACTTTCACGATAATTTAGATCTCTAAATTCAACTTTTACGTTAGTTCAAGTATTTAGACCAAACACGCCCACCCCCACTCCTTCCCTGAATTAGAAAATTGAATCATTTTAATGAAAAATATCGACTTTACTTTAACGATCATTCTTTTTTTCATTCTCGGTCAATATCCCACGGTATTCTTGCAATAATAATAATAATAATACTTTTATTACACAGATATTAAAACAATAACAACAAAAACAAAAGAAAGAAGATAGGAGATAAATACTTCGAAAAGAAAAAAAAAATAAAGAACGATCGTAATAGTGTTAACTCGAAAGCGACGGAATGGAGTTATAATCACCTTTTCCCTTTATAATTACACCCGAGTTTTTCTTTCTATCAAGATAATTGGCTTATCGTATATATATATTACCACCCTGTACCCCACCCTTTTCAACCGACCCAGCATCCCAGTTAATAAACGTCTGTCTAATTATTGTCTTCGTTAACGTTCAAGTAAGTACTCACTTACTCATACATTACTATCCTACATTTGTGTATCTGTGTGTGTGTGGTTTTTCAGTTATTAATTTACACATTTCGAACTTATTAGATATTGGTTACTAACTTTTAAACAATATCGATTAGTTACTAACTCCATACAGTATTAATTTATTCATTTGTACAATAATATTCTAACTAACACAATAGTAACTCTAACTTACTAATTATTAACTTACCATTCTACTAAATATTAATTTAATAACTTAAAAAGTGTTACATACAAACTTATGTGTAACAAAATTATTAACTAATACGATATTAGAATATTTTGGTAAGTTTTAGAATTTAAATTCCTATATATTGAACAAAGAATTTAGTGATATTCTTTTCTTTGAGGTTAGGGAAGAAAATTATGGGGTTTGTTATAGAAGATACGATGTGGGAAGTAGGAATATTAGCTTTGGTTGGAAATCCAAGAAATTATTTCGAGACCCATCCGATCATTTCAAAAGGTATTTTTCTATTATTATCAAATGTTTTCGAGACTTTCCATGATGTTATTTTTGAAATATACAAGTGTACATATTAAATGGATAGGAATGTATAGTTCGGAGAATTGTGTATCCCTCGTTTGAAAGAAAGTGAAGAATTGACAATTAGTTGAAGAATTCGTGCAACTTTGTCGATCTTCTCTCTCTCTCTCTTTCTCTTTCTTTCTCCCAAGAGAAAAAGAAAAAGAGAAAAAGAAAGAAAGAGAGAGAAAGAGAGAGAGAGCAATTTTCGAATCGCGTGCCTCATCACCTGCTGGACTCTCGTTTCTCTACAAACAACACACCAATGTTGTCCTACATAATTTTTCTTCGAACTTGCCTGTGTTACTTTTTTTTTTCCTTGTTTTTCCATCTCTTTTTTTTATTTTTTTTTTTTGTAAAACATACATCGTACCTTCCTTTCACCGTAAAAAGAAACTATTTTATACAATGTTATATGTTTTAAAAATACTAACAATTTTATTCGATATTTTAAATTAAAAAAATCTTTATTTTGTTTAATTTTTATCGTAAATTATATTTCACAATTATTTTCCATATGACTATTATTATTATTTTATTAAATTTTAATTTTTAAACTGATTTTTGTGCAAGCTTTGACAAATTAAAATTGTATCGCTTTGATATATTCTTTTTATCATTTAAATTGTTTATTTGATATTTAATATATTTTATATGATATTATTATTATAAATAATATAAATATTATTAAATTGCTTGAAAAAAAAAAGAAATAAACAAAACCTTTTTCTCACGAGATGGTCGAAGGAAGAGTTCGCAGCATCGCAATCACGTTTTCGCGTCCTTTCATGTTGCAGGTGCACCGTTGCTTGCAAGAAGAGATGGAAGAGGTGAAAGAAGGGAAACGGATAGAGAGAAAGAGAAAGAGAGAAGAGAGTAGAGAGAGAGAGAGAGAAAAAGAAAAAAAAAAGGATGGAGAATCTTGGTTTAATCGTAAATGGTGCGGAGTGAAAGCGGCCGGACTTTAAAGTTTTCTCGATTGATGTACGAAGGATGAAATTACCGATTTGTAAATCCGATCGAAAGAAAATAAAAAGAATAATCTATTTAATTACTCATCAAAGAAAATCCTAAAATTCAAACAGTATTTTATTAAATATATAAAATAATTTCTCATTTATACAGATAAAGAAAGAAAAACAAAAACCAAAAAATTACACGTCAATTTTTCTTGTTGTTTTTGTTTTTTCAATTAACATACCCACATATTCTTTTAATCTTATCAATGTCCAATAATAAATTCAATGTTAAATTTATTACACACCTGATGGATAATAATGATCGATTACTAATTTAAGTATAGACACGAACGAATTAGGCTAATGATCCTCCTACCTATTTGTATTGACGATAAATATAATAGGAAAGAAAAAAACTAAAAAAGAAAAAATGCAAAAAAAAAAGAAAAAATATGAATGTAGTATTGTTAAAGTTAGTTGCATAAAGCAAATTCTCTTACTGGGATTATTATCGATCATTATAGATATCAATGATATCTTCTAATATTACAAACAAATTATATTTCTCTTTGTCTATTTTTCCATAGAAAATCGGCCAATTATTAACTGCATATTTCGTACCTATCTTTAACTATGTTAAGTATTTATGTGTGTGTGTGTGTTTGTATTTGTATATGTACATAAGTTACTATGTCATATTTCTATATATATTTTTATCTTATTTTTGTATATATTTCTTTCTTTATTTCTCATTCATATCTTCATCCTTAATCTTCCCCGATCATTTTCATATACCCAGACAACAATAACTGCAACTTGTGGATTGAGAGACGAAACTATGTGGACGGACGAACGCTTTGTGAATTGTACACGAGACGAAAGAATAAGACGAAGAATAAGACGAAGAATAAGACGAATAATAATCGATATAATAGCAATCTACAGTAATTACAGATAGTTGATGCCCATTACGATTTACGATTTCTCGAAACTCACAGATGTAACAGGACACTTGCGAGATCTTCCACAGCTACGTTTTAGAAGAAAAGAAAGAATAGAAAAGAAAAGATATTAAAAGATGAGAAGAAGAAGAAGAAGAAGAAGAAGAAACAATAAGGAAAAAAAAAATAAATAATACTTAAAAAGGAAAGAAAAAGAAAAATACAATTTGTATTTTTTCGAAGAAAATTCATTAGATTCTTATTTCCAATGTGTTTAAGGTTTCTCTACGTTGCGTTCGATTAATTATAAATCAACGTGTTAGGTATTTTTTTATTGCTTATTTAAACAATTTTATGTTTATTTTATATCACGAAAATATTAAAAATAAAATATAAAAATTTGTTTAAGCTCCTTTTATTTTTTCGAAAACACTCAACTATCATTTGTTAGTCTAAATTTTGTATTTAATTAAAAAATATATACAATAAAATATTTATGGTTTTGTTTATTAGAATAAATGAAGTGTAGACATGAATAAATAAATCAAGGATAAGTATAATCCAAGAAAGGAAGTTCAGGATAATATTAACTTGCTAAGACGATTGATCGAAAGGTTGAGAGATGGTGACACCTAACAGGACAATAGCATGATCATCGTAATAGCTCAACCCATAATGATAGATAAGATCAGTCATCTATCTTTTATTCTTGTTAAAGACTTTTGAAATATAGTTAAGAATATATATCTATAGATATATACTCGAGTGTACATTTTAGTTTACATATTATTCTTTAACAAGCTATGGCGCCCCATCATTTGTGCGTGTATATGTTTGTATGTGTGTGTGTGTTTTATATCTGATTACTTACACCTACATAATTTACGTAGGACGAAATGATGATTGTTAGGGTGTAAATCTTTGATGATTTAAAAAGAAAAATAAAAAATACAGAAAAATAAAAATGATCTTAAGATTATTCTTCTCGAGATTGAGTCATCTTATCGTGTTTTTCAGTATTGCAATACAATCATAATTCTTGCCATACTAGTTACTATTTTTTTTTTTTTTTGATCGAGGAGGATAAAACTATGTACAATTAAACCTAATTACTCGATTCGATAATCAAACCTCGGTGAAAGAATAATTATAGTTAAAGAATCTTGATGTACGCGTGTAAGTGTGTTATTTTTATTTATGATAATCCTGATAAAAATGATTTATTTAATTAAAACTGATCGCAACATTCTCACACATACGCATACAATAATGTTAATATAATAAATCAACGATTGTTTAATATATATATTTAATATTTTGATAAATTGATTTTGATTGAATGTCAAACAAGGAAAAAGATTTGTTGATGAATTTTGGAAAAAATGAATTATTCGAACGTGTGGTATTATGTGTGTGTATGTGTGTGTTGGATTTAGGTAAAATACAGAATAAATTTTGGAGACTAGTTTAATGGAGAATTCGAAGGATAGTAAAATTCTTTCGAGAAACACGACCAGTCCTCCGGAACATCGCGTGCAGCCAAAATATTTCAAGGAATATGCTAATTAGCAATTAGTCTGTTTCTCGTTGCCACTGCTTTCGTTTTTACAATCGTCACAAAAAAGATATAAAAATAATATAATCTATTCTATTTCTTTCGTAGAATTATTTTCGATTGGAACAAACAAACATTATTATATTTTTTTCCTAAAATAATCCTTCAACATTCCTACAACGCCAAATATAAAAAGAAAAATATCAAAATCAAACAATTATTATTGATATTTAAAATGTGAAAACAATAATTAAATTTACCAAAAAAAAATATGTTTAATCGAAAAAATTACAATAATTCAGAGCAACTCCAATCTCAGATCTATCGAAACAACGACAAATAAAAATCTGTTCAAAAATTCGCGTTGAAAATTTATTAACAAAATATATTAAAATAATGGATAAGTAAAATAAGAAGTTATTTTTAATCTAATCAAAAGAAGGAAACATAAACAATGATAAATAATAGAACGAGTTAAAGTAACACATTCTAATAATAGAAACAAAGAAATAATGTAACTGGTCTAAGGTCTCCTCCGATTAAACGCAAGTATTATTAAAAGTGTACAATTACAGTAATATACTCCAAGCACTGATTATACCACTGGCAACGAGTTCTTACGCATTTATTATACTCCTTGTGTATCCTAGATCTATGTGAAGCGTTAAAAGTCTTACCCCTGAACTCGTAACACGCAATCATAAATATAATATCGACTTGGCACATATGTTTCCTAAGAACCACTATATTAGAAACAATAAGGAAGAAAACCTATATACCTATAACACAATTTAATCCTTATCTAAACTTCAACCATAAAGCATTACTATATTTCCCTACCTCGTACACATACACACATCACATTCACTCATATGCATGAACTTTACTAAAAAAATCAAATAAACCAATAAATTTATCGATTAACAAAATAATCTGAATTGTTTTAAAAATAGAATACATTCGTTCGTACAAATAACCTGTTAGTATGAATTTATGCAAAGATAATACAAATTTTAATTACAATTATTTATGCATAACTGAATATATATTTTTTTTTAATACCTTTTGATCATCAACCCTAGTTTACTATTTTTTTCTTGTACATACACACACATATGTACATGTAAGGTTGTATATACGTTTTCCTTGATTAGTATAGCAGGTTCTGACAATTATGTTAATAAGTAATTCAAAAGATATAAATGGATAGAGAGAGAGAGAGAGAGAGAGTATTCGACACCTTAACTTCTTTGTTGTTATACAATGTATTTTTTATTTTCTTTATTCTTTCTTACTTAGTAAGTAACTTGCATTAATTATACCACAACACACACACATATACATACAACGAATGTAACACGCTCGCTCTCGCGTTTTGAGAACGTGACCCCGTGTATCGTAGCTCGACAACATCCGCCCTGAATTAATTGAATACTTAACACGCGAGCCTATTGCAACCCTCGTTACCAGAGACCATCGGAAGTTAGACTTGAAAAAATGATGAACAATTTTTTTTTTTTTTTACATACTCATAAATAATTTAATATTTTTTTTCTTCTTCTTCTTCTTCTTTTATTGATATATTCGAATAAAATTATGGTCATTTCGTTGGATGATTTTTATGAAATATTATATTCTTTGCTATATTTTTTATAATAAATTAAATATTAATATGAAATATATATATTTTATAAAACAAGTATAATCTAATTACCAAAAAATCACGACGAGTATTATTTTTAATCATTTTTCAAAGATTATTATGTTTTCTAAACACTATTCCTTTCAGAGGTTATTTATTCGAATTATACAAATAAAACAAATTATTATTAATCTAATCAAACCGTTAGTATATTTTCAATAAAGACGTTAATTGATTAATATTTTGCAGCTATTATTAAACTATGTTTCTAACTGAACTGTAAATTTTCTATATGGTCTCGTCAAGGGATGAAATGTTTATATTTCAAATATATAAAATATTAATAATTATGTATAATGTATAATAAATTTAATAAATGCATACCATTATCCTTTGAATCCAGATAGTTGGTTTTCTCGATCATCCTTCGAACGTATTTTCCAATACTCCATACACGTACATATCCATATCACTTACACAGTAACAAAATTTACACATTTATAATCGAATTAAATTTAATACTTTTCTCACTGACAGTTTATACATCTCTCGAAGTACGAACGTGACTAAGAATAAAAATAACAACTACGTATAGTCTATAGGATACTCGAAGAAACCCGAATCACCTTCCGAACAAACACGAAGGTCATTGTGTTTACAAGCTCAACGACAAGATTTTACATAGAATAAAAATGGAAACAAAAAATTGAAATATAAAAACATTAACTGACGAGCGAGGTATACACATATATGTATGTGTATATATGTGTAAATAAACATTTAACAACCGAGAGATCATTTAAACGGTTAGTTTAACCTTTTTTTCCCTATTCCCTTTACCTTATTCGTTAGTTTTCTTTCTATCTCAACAGACGCTTTTCAAAAACGTTCCTGCTTCAGGTATTATTCATCTTTTTAAACTTAATTTATATTTTTCAACTATACTCTTCTAAATTAATTATATTTAATATTAATATTTTATTATTTATATTTTTATATCTCTAATTAATAATATTCTCATAATTATTCGCGTTAGATTTATTTCGGTTTATATGTTTGATAACGGTACACATACTCTTACACATATTCATATTATTCGCATAATAACCTAACACCTACACGTATATAAATTTTATTTATAAAATATATATGTGTCATAGTGACACATATATCAAATGAAATCAAATGAAATTAATTAAAAATCTCGAAACAAGAAATATATTACTTACAACCATTTTCATAATTATGGGCAAATATATATATTAGATTGTAAAGTATTAAATGGAGCAAAAAATGCACATGATTGAATTGAAATTTGCTTCATTTCATATTTAACAACCTAATAAAATATGTTAGAATACGTTTCTTTAAACTTTTACTTATTTCCCGAACAAGAATAATAAAATGTGTTGCTCTGAAGAAACAAACAACATTTAATGTTATTTATTCGTTCTTTTTATTTTATATCAGTACTTTTGCTTGATTACCTCTCACGGTCTATCTCTTTGAATATTTTAATATAACTGCCTATTCTCTCTAACTTAAACTCTTTACTCTCGTTACTTATCGCACGGCAACTTCACACTGAACGAAATCCGATCAACTTCGTTTACATATATATATATATAATAAATTTGGATACTTTTCTTTTACAGTGTATGCACCTTTAGCAGCTCGAATATTACTAAATAAAATAATAACCACTACGTAGTGTAGGATACTCGAAGAACACCGAATCAATTTCCGAACAAACACGAAGGTCGCGTTTGCAAGTACAACGACGAGATTCTTCAACGAATAAAAATTAAACTATTGAAGTATGGACAACGGATGGGTGATGAAGACTGAGGTATGTTTAAATTAAACATGTTAAAAATCATGTGATCGTATCTTAATTGAAATTAATTATGTCGTCCTTTCCTACAAATTTTTACATTGAAAAGATTAATCAAATTTCAATGAAATGCTTCGACTTTCTTGAATTCATACATAACCTCGTTATTTCTAATTAAATTTTAATTAGAATATAATAAAATTCTTTTCGTACGTTTCGTACTCCCCTAAGATTTTTTTATTATTATTTAAAGAGTTGAAATTTAGAGTTTTCATGATTTATCTGAATTATATTGTACAATTTAACATCGATTTATTAGGTTGTTAAGTATGAAATGGAGCAAAAAAATGTACATAATTGAATTGAATTATTATAATTGAATTGAATTATGTATATTTTTTGCTCCATTTCATATTTGACAGTCTAATATATAACCGGAAACAAGGGCAACTCTATTATCGCCCTTCGAGGTTATGCGAGCTCGTAGCCTACCTTACCTCGTAAGTTCTCCATCGTATCTGTTCAATTCCAGGTAGAGAGCAATATGTTGTTTTATGATGCAATCATCGACGCAGTAATAATCATTAAATCCGTTCTAACCGAACTAGGGAGGGAACTCAATGTGGTTTAGAGACAATGATAGATAGAGAATGAAAAATAAAATCAAGTTAAATAAAAATAAAGAGAAAGAAAGTTAAACTGACTTTGCTTCAGATTCGAACGAGTAGTTCTCGTCGTTAGGTTTTGATTGATTCGTTGGATTCACCATTTCTGACAGCTGTCATTAAACGATAACAAGATCACTACAGGCGGTCACTATACTCGCCCATCGTATATTTCTATTTTTATTTTACAACGATAATGAAACAATTTACAAAAATAAACTACAAGAAGGAAGAATTGAATAGTTTTTTTAAAACAATAACAAACAGAAATTACAGTAAAACGAAACGATGAATAATTAAGAATCTAGCAATTGTTTGTCGAAGAAATTTTTTAACGTTGTTTAAAAAAAAATATACGGTCTAACTGTTTTCTACGAAATTTATTTACAATCTGCCTGTTGGTTTTTCTTATTTTTATTTTGAGTCTCTTTGTATGAAGAAATTTCTAAGAATCGAGAGTAAAGATGGGATACGGGGTGGTTAAGGGTTTGTTCGATTGGAAGTTTAAAAGAGAAATAAGGAAAGGTCGTTGAAAAGAAAAGAAACAAAGAAAAAGGAATAAAAAGTTGGATAATCCTTGACATAAGAGGCAGCTAGTTAGTCGGTTATGGTGGTCATAATTGCGGTTTATTGTCTCTATAAATATATACGACACACTTCGGGAAAGATCAACCAAAGAGGGGTTTGGGGTTTAAGTCAAACGAAAGACCGGATCCGTCCAACTTCTTTTTCTTCGTCTTCTTATTACAGTTTTTTTTTTTCGGCGAGGAGATTTTTTTCTATGGGATTTGAAATCAAGAATACGTACGGGAAAGGAGTTTTATGGGATACGTTTAATATGGTTTATGATGTTTTCTTTCTGTGTATATCTCGTATTATATTACTGAAGTATATAGTAGAACATCGAGTTTGAACTTGGTACGGAACCGGAAGAACTTTTAATGATTCTATATTTTATCTCTCATTTTTTTTTTGTATTTATTTTATATTTATTTTTTTCTTATTTTAATTTTGTTTTTTTTTAAAGGGATTATTAATTGCAGTAAAACGAGACTATAAAATCAATCCGGATGACAAGACTATACTTAAAAATATACAAATATGAAACGTTGGGTGGTTATGAAAATGATCTATTTCCTTTTCTAATAATTCTTAATATCAATTTTTTAAACATCACATATAAAGATAATTAAATTATTCTTTATATTGTTTACAAGAAAAACATTAATTATTAAGTGAAAAGAAAATTATTATTATAATAATTATTATTATTTCTTCGATAGGATTGCATGAACATAAATGAAGAAATTTTTGTTTAAAAGAAATGACGTTAAAGTTTGTTTACACGTGTGACACGATTCAATTAAAAAAATAAATAACATAGTAAAAACTGCACCTAACTTATTGGATAATTAAAAAATATATTTAAATCGTCACGTGTCATTTAATTACGCTTATATTAAAAATTATTAAGTAAGTAAGTTAATATTAAGAATAATCTACAAAAAAAAATAAATAAACAATTTGTTTTGAGTTTTTCCAAATTTCTGACTATTGCAGTCAATTCCAATAATAATAATAATAATAATAATAATAATAATAATAATAATAGCAATAATAGAAATAATAATAATAATAATAAAATATATGACAAATGGTTGGATACAAAAAAAAAATGAAAGGAAAAAGATAGAAAAAAATATACCTACTAACATTAAATGACCACGATAAGTTGTACTATGATAAACATGTTGACCAGTTTTTTTACGAGTGTTATTAGACCGCTAAACAAATTTCTAAACGTTTCGAATAAATATAAACATAATATGTTTTACAAGAAATTACAATATTTAACTGGTCATTAAAATATCTTACTTTTTTTTCTTTAATTTTCTTTATTTTTATTTATAATTTATTATTATTTATAATTTTATTATAATAGTATATATATACTAGAATAAATGAAAAATTGTTTAATTGTTATGCGTGTTTGCTGGCAATAAAAAAGAAAAAAAATAAGAAAAAGAAAATATTGAATCGATTTGAAAAACGTAATACTTAAAAAACGTTATATTTAAAATGTCTGTAAGATAGCTTTATTACATACGTGTATACCAAGTTTATCGAAACAATATACTTAACGATACCAAAACTATACATACATTTAACTGACTAATTATTGTTAAAGAAGACTAATTTGTCTGGTAGAAAATAACTTGACCAATGGGTTTTAACTTTATCAATGTAGTTTACTTTAAACGACGATAAATTTTAGAAAATTAGAAAAGTATTTGGAAATACCTACGATGAATTTTTAAAAGTATTCTTTGTCCTCGTTTATTGTCACTAAATTACAGTTAAGGTCGTAAACTTGGAGAAAAAAAAAACAAAAATATTATTCTAGGTTTTTGTTCTTTAAATAATATTTCAATATTTTTTATTCGTGTTTTTTTTTCTTAAATATTAAAGTGAAATATTGTTCTTATTGTTTGTACGTATGTTTTTAATATATAAATGTTGTATGTGACTGTGTGTGTGTGTGTGTATGTGTAAATTAAAGGAATCAAAAAGTGATATAAAATTGTTGTAATTAAAAGACGATATGCGTTAACGAGATTAGGATTAGAGGCCCATTAGCTTAGGGAATGACTGGTATAATACTATAATAGACTTTAATAAACGCTCTAATGTCCCTTATTTACCGATAATCGGTCTTTTATTTACTAATAAGGGCTAAGTACACGTTGGGAGAAATGTTGCGTGCCCTTTAGACTAAGACAACTTTGACTTAGATCCTCCTGTAATTTTCTCTTTGAGATATTATTCCTATCTTGGTACTACTTGTCTGAATCGTTTACAAATCAGCACGATTTAATCTAATACGAGAGATAATGAGATAACTTAACTTGTTTTGAATATTTATCTACCAGAATAATAACACGTTTAACTATTTAATTAATATTTATTAGAAAAAAAAAAGAATATAGAATTTATTAATAAATTTTAATAAATTGTATTAATAATTAGCGCGGGTAATTTTATTATTTTGTTAATAAATAAAAATATATTCGTTTTCTATTAAATTTATTGATTAAATTAATTTTAATTTTATTTTATTTTATTTTATTAAATTAAAATTATCTTTAATAAAAAAGAATATTCTTTTTTTAGAAAATTTAATAAATAATTAAGATAAATTATGTTGACTAAATATTACGGGTCAGATATTAAATAAATTATTAGTATTAAAACGATCTTATCTAATCGAGGGGAAAAAAAATAATAATTAAAAAAAATAAAATATAAGGTTAGAAGCAGACTAAACAAAATTACTAAACAAGTTCTCTAATGGACGATGACGTATTTAACGTATCATTTGTAAAAAGTAGTTTAACCTTTTTTTTTTTTTAATTTTTTTTAATAGTCTTTCTCGCGTCTTCTTTATTTCAGTAGTCCTGTTTTCAACTTTGATGCGCATGATGGATGCGACGGGAAGAATGCAGTCGTTAAAGATTGCAAGGTGTGCATTCTCAAAATAATATGCATACATATAAAATAACATCAATTTTAATACGCACACACACATATACATAAATAAATTTTAAATTAATGCTCGTAAACATTGAAATAAAAATAATTTAATAATGTTTTCAGACATACTAAATTATAGTAGCATAATAAATTGATCAAAGTTGTGTAAAAATTGTTGACACGCCCCCGTTTGTGAAAATTGTTTAAATTCATTCCAAAACCGCATTTTTAACCGGTATAGATAAAATTATAAATAAAAACCACATAATGATTTGTTTTTGAAAATGAACAGAAACGAAAGAATTCAATGCAGTTAGAGAATAAAACTAATGAGTAACTATGAAACGCGTATAAAACGTTAACGTGCTATCAAGGAAATTAAATGGGATGGGGAAACCTGCAATGAGGTTCCATAGAAAATAACAAAATAAAAATAGAATGGATAATAAAAATAAATAACTTAATCGATTTAATTATTATATATACCACGAATTATGTGATAAGTGAAACTGATTCATCGAATTCTCCTAACTTGCAATTTAAAATAAAATCAATAAGTTTGCAAATAATTATCAATCATTTTTCGAATCTCAAACAAATTAATTATTTTAACTTTTCGTTAAAGAGTTAAAGAAAAATTAACAAATTTTGTTTTTAAGTTAGGAAATATAACAAATTTGGATTGAAGTAATTTTTTCGTTAGTTCATGATGAATGGGGTACGATGAAGAGAAAGAGAAGGTAAAAAATAAATTGTAAGAGGATACAAGGTGTGTAAGAGAGAGAGAATGAGTGGGAATGAAAGAGAAAGAGAAAGAGAAAGAGAGTGAGTGAGAGAGAGAGAGAGAAAGATAGAGAGAGAGAGAGAGAGGAAGAGAGAGAGGAAGAGAGAGAGGGTGAATGCAGTTTTCCATGAACGTCGGACGGCGGCATCGTTTGATGCTTTTTACTAAGAGTCCTGGATACTTAACGTTCCTATGGTAGGATTGGCTCCTTCCATGGGTTCTCGATCGGTCATTGGTCCTTTCCATCAGTGGATGATGATCCATCCAAGCAAGTTTTCTCAAAAGTCTTGGACTTTTAATCGGAGATTCTACTAGTTCACAATGTGTTCACAATAGGAAAGGATCAAACAAGTTAAAAAAAATAAATAAAAAGATAGAAAGATAGAAATTGAAGAAGTCCTTTTACTGTATATATGTGTATGAATGTGTTTGTCTCTTTATGCGTTAATGTATCTGTTTGTTAATGTGTGTGTATGTGTAAGTACGTTTATGTATCTACCAAGAAACGGTTGACATTCTTTCGAACATGCATTGCTAGCTTTTACGACCCAAGCGTTTACGACGAAAATGAAATTGTCTTAGTTTCTTGCCCCCTTCTCCTCCACCATATCATCTCATCTCATCTCATCTCATCTCATCTCATCTCATCTCATCTCATCTCATCCCATCCCATCCCTCTTATGGGATTTTTACTATTGGATTATACTCGACCATGTGTTTTATCATTCGTCATATTTGCTTCTTTTATTGATTTCTTATATCTTAAAAGTAAATTTTTAAAATAATTATAACGAAATGGTTTCAATTGATTCAATCGATTATTTTATGTTTAATCAATTAAAATAGTATATTAAACTTCATTTATTGATTTTTTTTTTTAAATCCAACGAAGAAAATCTATCTGATTTCGTTTATCGAAAACACTTCAGGACGATTACAGACAGTCGAGTTAATCGAGAACGTAGGAAAGTCGAGCGTAATACGTTTTACACGCGATCACTCTGTAGAGTTGATTTATAGGACACCCTAAATCAGACGAGGGAGGTCTTATAAAACGGCACGAACCGATTCCTCGAACCTCTTATATACTTTGTATATAGTTCCATACTTTACTCTTAGATGGCGCCAGCTTAGACTTATGTGTTAAACCATAATAACTCTATATAACTCTATATATATTCCCATAAACGTAAATAATAATTAATCTAACTAAAATATAATATCACCCACTTATCGCAAACTATTCTGAAAAATTCATTAATTCGTAATTACATTTAAATTCGATTGATAAATTTAAAAGAAATATACAATATTAACATAATCGATTTATAAAAATCATTTCTTTTTAAAAATTCTATATCAATTAATAAGTTTAACAAATATTTAAATTAAATGAATTATTTATTTTAGAATAATAAAGAAAATCAATCTATATTCGAGTAATATAATTAAATAATAATAATAATAGTAATAATAATTGCATAAATCTTGAATTAGTGTTTTACGATGAGGGACAAGTAAATATTTAAAGAAATTTCCGATTTTTTGTTTACTCTTGCGTTGATAATATTGAAATAACTCGGTCATTATCGGTGGTTGGTGGTGGGTGAGGAGAAAAGGGTGGAGTGGAAAGGCCTCACCCACGTATACTATCGTAATTATAAATCTCTTTTTACTAGGTAAGCATTAATTAAGCTCGCAAATCTTTATCCTTATCCTTTGATGGTGCGACGAAAGTGTGCTCACAACGTCGTGCAATGAAATCGTAATCGTGCGATCGCTGGATACGATGAATTAGCCGCATGCTATCCCTATTTGTAGCCACACGTCGGCGTATCAAGCATTTTATTAATTATGCAACAACTTCGTTCGGGCCTACATACACACACATATGCACATACATATACGTTTAAATAAACTTGCACAGTATAAGACATTAAGAAATGAAAATGATACTCTAAATTGAGACCAATGTTCGTTTGTCTTAATCTTAAATTATTTGTCTTGATAAAAATTATTGAACGTGTATATATATGTGTGCGTGTGTGTTTGAGTGTGTGTAAAATAATAATAATAATTAATCATAAGATTGCTTGGAATTTTTTAATTGTATTTTTGATTAATATTTTTAATATGCATTTCAACACATTTTAATGCTATATAATTATATTTATTTTAAAAATAATACATTTTAATGATAAAAATTTGTGTATACCGTATGAATAATAGTATTATATATATATAAATAAAAAAAAAAGAAATATATTAATCGATGAGTGAAGAAATACAGTTAACGAATATCGAAACTAAGAGAGTAGTAAAACTTTCTAACAACGAAGTGGTTAGAAAACATGAATCGAATGAGAGATAAAGAAGGATAGAAAAAGGAATAAAAGGAATGAGTTAGAGAAAGAGAGAGAGAGAAAAAGAGAGAGAGAGAGTTCCCCTTGCTGTTCCTTCAATTCAATTGAATTCTATTCCAGCGTGCAGTTGATATCATTGAGGTCGCCACTTAAACTCTCATTGTCGTTCGTCGCTTATTGTTTCACCCTTCGCCCGGGTACCAACGAATGTATGTACCGTTCGTACGTTTCTCTTTCACATCCGTACCCGCACCTATAGCCGAATTACTAAAGAAGAACTTTAAGAGAGAGAGAAAGAGAAAGAGAAAGAGAGAGAGTTCAAGGGTCCAATACTAGCCCGAGTTTAAGAAACAAACTGTAACTACCTTGATCCAATATACACAAGTAGATTTGTATGAATGTATGTACCATAAATAATATTTTATATTGTCAGTAACAAGTTGTGTTAAAGTTATCCCAAAATCAGTAGAATTCATAAATTATTCATTAATCATTATTGGATTAACACATTTCTTAATACTTTTATAAATTTTATAAATCAATTAAATTCAATTACCCTGAATATCACTGAATTCACACATTTCTTATTCCTTCTTATTTAAATTCTCATGAAGCAAATTCATTTAATTAATCCCACAATCACTACATCATACTCCTTAATTCCTGTAAATCTAAAACTTCATAAATCAAATAAATTCAACAACACAAAATATCACAGCAATCCCGTAACTGTCAAATCCTTCCAACACAACTAACCAGACTTCTCATTGAAAAATTCCGCAGTTAGTCAAATTGAATTTGGTTCCTAGTCCACGTTATGTTACCCCAACAGAAAAAGAAGAAGAAAAAGAATAAGAAATAGTTACGAAATAAAGAACGAACGAACGAACAAAATAAGTGTACTCGAAATCGCTTAGTGTTTCGACTCGACTTCTCGAAGTTGGTAAGTTCTTTCTCGCAGGTAGCGCCATGGCTTTGCGAGCCGTCGCTACTTACAAGAGCCGTAGCGAATTTCTATGAGTGTACTTGAGGTTCTTTCAACGTTGGCCGGCACTGTTGAGAACCCTTGGTGCACCAACCTCGAGGCCGGTGTTGTTGGCTGCGGAATACCCCCAACCCCAAACCCCCTTCCCCTTCCCCTTTAGTTTCACCCAAACCCCGTTCTTCTGGTAACCCTCCTCCTTACCCTCCTCTTCCTCATCCTCCTCTTCATCCTCATCCTCTTTCTGGTTTCTCATCCCCCGGTTCGTACTCTCTTGCTTCCTCGACGTAGCAGGCACCGTGGCCACATGAAAACGTGTACGGAATAATGGACGAAGTGAAGTGCGTCGCGGCTGCTACCGAAGTGGCCATTGTTGGCCCACATGCTCGCTCGAACAAACGGGGCCGATCGACTTCGTAGGGACACATGAGAACGTCGACAATCCCTTTTTTCCTCTCTCTCTCTTTTCCCTCTTTCTTTTTCCCTCTCTTATTCACTCATTCGTCTTCTTTTCCTTCTTTACACTTCTCTCGGATCAAATCGACCTTAAAATGTAACCAAGTATTTATTGGATCGTTAAATCTAGTCATCCTTTATTATTCTTTTCGAAATATTAAACATAGAAAATATTTTTAGATAAGATTACTCCAAATCAACATTCAAAATATTTCTTAAAATATAAATAATATATATTTCTAAAATATATATATTTTAGATAATATCTTTTACATAAGATTGTCCCAAATTAACATCCAAATTTAATTGTTTCAATTATAACTTTACCTAGTATGATAATAGAATAATATACGAAACTTTACAATTGTAATATAACCGAACACAGGTAGATACTTCCCCTGTAAGACCATATCTCATAAATAACTATGAGATAAGATAGATAAATAAGTGTTTGAAGTTATGAAAAGATAGGGAATGATCATAGCTATCATGTTCACTGAATTATCCTATCTGATTATATCGTCATTGTCATTAGGATCAGATAGAGATCACCTTCCATCTTCCTTTCCCCTCCTAACTGTCTCGTCCTATCTCTCTCTCTCTCTCTCTCTTGCTCACTCTCTTGTAGCCACCTACGGTGGCACTGTTAACAATCCCACTTGATTTCGTCATTGGCGACGTTGGAGTTCCTGAATGAGTTCGTAACGAGATGCACGGCCAGAGGGCTGGCCCAACGTCAGGGGTTGCCAGCACGTGTCTTCAATGGACCAATCAAAGCTCCACCCTCTTCTCCATCATCTCTCACTCTCACTCTCACTCTTTCACTCATTCTTTCTATCTTTTACAGTCCCATGGTTAACCCCTCTCATCTTCTTCATCTTCTTATTCTTCTTATTCCTCATCTTTTTCAACACATTATCTTTAGACGCGTCATTCTTCTCATATTACCTACCCAGTTTAAGCAGCTTTGATAGATTAGCTTAATACGATCTAAGTTAAGAGGATTTTGTGGTTCAAGAACTTAACTCTCCGATGGGGAATCAGTTTTAGGTTTTTACTTGTTTCTGAATTTCTCAGATTTTTAGTAATTAATTTTCATTTGATTGGATAATTATTTATAGCGTAATTTTTAATACAAATCATTTTTGTCGCATTGTTTGGTTTATTTATTAATAATTGCTTTTTTAAATTGTAAAACAAGAGATTGTTAATTTAGGAATTTTTACGTAACACTGATTCAATTCTTGTTTATAATATTTGAATTATTTATTTTGTTTAGACATTAAGTATTAATAATTTTTGTATCGTATAACCAAATGTTGAATAAAATATTAGATATTTTTAAAAGTACGTGGTAAATTGTCGACAACGTTAAGTTAAGTTAAACGTTAAAGTCAGTAGCACCCTTATTCAGATAACTCGTGTCGGACATAAATTCAATTAAACTCGAATGGTAAATAGTCGAACGACTGAAAATCAAGTACTTACACTTTGATGCGCAGTCTCTCTTTTTTTTCTCTCTTTCTCTCTCTCTCTCTCTCTCTCTCACTCTTTCTTTTCTGACCCTAACGCAACGTAAGACGAGGGTGATTTAATGTGCCCTGTTGAACGTGTCGAGTGGAGAGGATCACAGCTCTAACGTAGTTCAAGCTTCACATACGATCCGCGATCGGTGCTTACACGAGCGTGAAAACGCGACTGATGATGATGGGAAATAAACTTCAATCGTTTCGCACGTTTCATTCCTGATTTGATAGAATTTAATCGAGTGATTTGTTCCTCGACTATAAAAAAGAAATTCATTTCAAACGAACTAAGACTAACGAGTTCATTTCGTCAATCATTCATTTCCAAAATCTAAACATCAATTAAAAAATAACTATGGATTTTTTTCGTGGCATCTTTGTGTAGGATAAAACATCTTTGTAATGGACAATAAATCGCTCCTGAATTCTTTTCCGTGTGCCCTGGTAGGTGTCCGGTAACAAATTAGGCAGAGTGTCTCGGAAAAATGGTCCCATCAGGGGGACTTAGTATTCCAGTAAACACAATTAAATATTTTCAACATGTAATAATATTTTCAAATCAATGTACGTAACTATTTGAAAATTGTTTGATTGATAAAAAGATTTATTGTCGTTTCTTTTTTTTATTTTAAAATATAGGATAGCATAACATTGAAAACGATAGTCATTTCGTCGATAAGAACCTGACCCGATCGCGATTCCTTCCGCGATACGATAGATTAATTTTATTGTCGTAATCGCGGAAGAATGGCATATCCAGAGGGTAAAATAAAGGAAAGTCACGCGATAGTATGGTTGGAAATACATTGGAAATACTGTGTTGTCTTACTGATATACATAAACGGTTTTTCAGAGAAAATACACAGACACGAATATCAGATCGAATTTGCATCAGGGTTGAACACGTGAAGAAATCGTGATACCAGTTTCTACAATCTAACAACTATCGTACTATAGTTTTCTAAGTGATCATTCCAAGTGGAATCATAGACTAATCTAAAAAAAAATAAAAAAAATAAAAAACGAGAGTATAATTCAGAAAACAAAAATGAAACGTATCACTTTTCTAATCCCAAAAATCATATAACAGAAAAATTATAATTACGAATTGTGTACTCAAAGAGAACGAAAGAATATGATTCCAAGCTCGTTGACAAAATTGTAGAGTACCAAAAAAAAAAGAAAAGAAAAGAAAAGAAGAAAGAAAATGATCGCAGTTAGAATGAAACCCTAAAAAATACCGAAACAAAGAATCCCTTGAAAAAAATTCGACAATGAATTTATGATAGTTACGGGTATATGGTGCATATTCAACATTGCACTTCATCTTCTTCTTCTATGCACGTCAAAAACTCGAAAAATTGTAATTACCGTTAAATTATAATTATCGTTGGCAAGACGAATGAGCCGAAAAAAAAGATTAATAATAATTATAATAATAATAATAATAATAAAAGAAGCATAATTTCATACGTTCTTATATTCTACGTGTACCCGTTTGCGGATGAAAGTATTCATAAATAGGTAGTCGAAAAAAATGATTAGTGAAAGACACGAAGTTGCGTAGTTGAGTTTCGCGATGGGCTTGCCGAAGAGAGACCAGACGACTTGCGACATTATAACGAGTACCTACTCCATGACATCTATGAGAGAAAATTGTTACATCGAAACTTCAAAGAGATTTTTTTTTCGTTTGAAAAAAAAAAGCAAAAAATACTACAAAATATTATAGTAAATTAATTTCGAATGAGAATCTCGAAAGGTTTGAGTTTAAGAAGAATTTCAATCTCTGTCTTGTTGCCCCAATCGAGTAATCGAAATATTCTTAAACGAATTAGGAATTCAATGGTTTGGATAATTGAAGTTTTAATTGGGTTACCTGTTAAGTACTTGCAATTGATTTTTGGACAATCAAACTTTTTGGTCAATCAAATGTTAGATGTTTACAGTTCACAAACATAGATGTTTAGTATATAACATCTCGAGTTAACTTTGAACGACAGAATGACATTAGTCCGAGCAATTGGCCGCATCTGTTGACTGGTCACCCGGTAACCTCGCCTCTTATCAAATGCGTTGATGCGATAGAAGTCGAGAGGTCCACTTGTAGTGCGTTAATCTCGGCCAAAGAGGGAACGAATATGAACGAGGGAGAAACACGATACTGTTCAAAGTAGTTTAAAGGTACTACGAGATTCAGGACCTTTTTAACCAAAGGGTTGTTTTTCATCTCTCGTTAAATCCTTATTCAAATATATTAGAATCAAATAGTAAAAAAAAAATAAATCTATAATGAAATATTCACAAGTATCGTTTGAAGATTGATACTATCCACAAATCATATGAGTCTGTCAACAGTATTGCCATATATGTGTCAGGCCCGAGACTTATTGACTGACCTGCTAATTCAGGTAAGATAATTAACGTAGAAGTCTTTCTTAATCGTAGTTAAGACCTAAAACCGCACCTTGTTAGGCACGAATAAACGTGTAAATATATATATCTGTAACATGTTAATTAAGTGAAGTTTCGTGATTTATATATGAGGAAAGGTTCTTCCATGCTACGCTAACTACACTTTAATCGAATTTCACGGAATATCGAATGAATTAAAGGTTAGGTTAGGGTAGTGAATATAATAAGACAAATAAATAAGATCTGAAACGATTAATTTGAGATCGGTCTGAGCTTTCAAACGAATCGCACACGTGCACTGACGTTTATCATATATAAGAATAGCATATATACAAACCTTGTGTATATGGGTGGGTGTTTAATATATGTGTGTGTGTGTGTGTGTGTGTGTCGTAGGGTTAATTGAATCAAGCGGCACGCAAGCAGCTCCGTATACACTGCCGGGTCATCCGAGGTCAAATCGGTAATGGGCTGACCCTTAATTCACCATGTGGCCGAACGCCGATACATCGTCGTTCCTTCCTTGGACATGCGACTCTCTCTCTCTCTCTTTCTCTCTCTCCATCAGAGACGATGGCCTTGAACTCGAAATACTTAGACGTGACTATGGATCTCAGCCAACTTTAACCAAACTCGGACCCATGTATTGGTATTTTAACTCTTACAGGAATATTGACCACTACTTAAAATACCCTCGTATACCCTTATTGCTCTCTATTATTTTCATACTATTCAACACTCTTTTATTTATTTAGGATATTTATTGTTAAACTATTTTATTGTTACTGGAGATAATGAAATTTTGTTGAAAAGTGTGATAATTTCATATTGTGTAATTATTTGTTGAAATAATTGTTCATAGTTTACTGTAATGTGTTGGGATTGTTAAACTTGATTTGAAATATTTAATTACTAACAATTCGTTATAAAACATAATATACGTTGTGAGAATTAGAAAAAACGGTGGTTTAACTTATTCTTAAAATATATTTAAAAAATAATATATATTATAGAATTAATCTAAAGATAAGATATGAATTTCTTACTGGCGCCTTTGTTGGGAAGAACAGGAGCCAAGTGTGACCAATAATTCTTGATTAGAAAGTCGCTCGCCTTGTCGGAAGAAAGAAAAGTAAAAATAAGAAGAAAAATAAGTAGTAGGAAAGGAAGAAGAACGAACGAACGAACGAACGAACGAATGAACGAGCGAATGAACGAACGGAGTTGAGAAGCAGAAAGACCGAACGTTAGGTGAAAGAAAGAGAAAGATAGTCCCATCTGGTTCGTCGGGGACCACTCGGAGAGAGGATCCATCAATCATGGATGTCCCGCACCTTCTGAGTGCTGCCTCTCACCGGTAGCAAGAACCAGCAGAACCTCAGTCGCTTTTACTGCAGCACCGTGTACTCGAGGAAGTCCACCAGACGCGTTCATCCTACCACCATTCGGTTTCTTCTTCTACTTCTTCTACTTCTTCTTCTACTTCTTCTTCTTCTTCTTCTTCTTCATTCAGGGTCGTTCATGCAAAAAGTGCGTAATAGTTCTTCAAGAGAAACAGAGATAAAGATTCTTGCTGACTCGGCATAGAATTTTAGAAAAATTATTTTCTTACTTTTTATTTTACCTAACCTGCATTATTAGACGTTCTTATGATCTACGAATTTTCCACAATATTTTAATGCAAGTTTGTTTAGGTAAATAAATTCATAAGAATTCTTCATTTTATTTTAAAGTCGTTCAAGTTGTAAAAGATAACGGAGTTTAAAAGAACTGACAAGATTAATTAAGATATGTTAAATTAGGAAGTTTTATTAGGAAATTAAAACATTTTCAAACGTAAAAAATATTCAACAAATATAAACCACATATTAAATAAATTTTTAAAATTCTTCTTCCTCTTTTAAAGATCATCGAACTATTAAAGAGAAACAAGACACTTTATTTCAATTAACCGAAATATTAAGAAAAAAAAGAAATAACACTCCCCCCTAAAAATGTGCAATAAATCTAACCACCTAACCCGTAATAAATAAAATATTATGGAATACGTATAAATATAAATGAAATATATTTTAACGATGATTAAGTACGTATCCTAAGTTGTCCAAATCATGACTAGTCGATTAGTACCGAAGAATAATAATAAAAAAAAGAAATACTAATAATAATAATAACAATAATAATAATAATAATAATCATAATAATAATAAGAAGAAGAAGATTAAGATGAAATAGCAATTTAAGATCCAAGAATAAACTCGAATGGGAATGGAATTAGTAAGTAATTAGCCGATACCGTAGGATTCAGGATCTAAAAAGTTGGAACTATTTCCAGAAGCATTTTCGATGATGATTTATTCGTCGTTACGAAAGCAGTCAGCATTGCCGGTTGCGATCGGCTTTTGAGAGAATGAAAGTCGGTGTGACACGAGGGAAAGGAGATGCTCAAATAAAACTAAAATGAATAAGAAGGAAGAGAAGAATATGATCCAATGGGGAGTTAGTAAGTGCGAAAGAGAAGGAAGATCCTCGGATTCTATCCGAGGAGAAGCGAGATTGTGTGTTAATGTATGGCTGGCATTCGGACGACAACCGTGACAAATTGCTTTATTAGGTTGGCAGCCCGGGAGCCTTTCCACTCTTAGCTCGCACCTCAGGGCCGCCACTCATCGTGATTATACACTCTATTCTCTTCCTTCTTATTCTTATTCTTATTCTTATTCTTATTCTTATTCTTATTCTTATTCTTATTTTGATTATTCTTCTATTCTTCTGTTCACTCGTTTACATCTCTTCCTTTGGTTAGGGTATTCTTCCTATTTTTCCGAAGGAAAAACAACAGTCACAGGTATCCGTGTATGAATGACCGAGAAGGTACCAGATTAGGAAACAAATTCTCACCAGGGGGTATCCAATAATATTATTCTCCTTATTACTTTTTATGTATTTAGTTTTGTTTTTTTTTTGTTAATGAAATCTAACCTAAATCCAGCCCTGAAATAAATAGTAGTCTATTCTATTGTATGCGATCATGGGCTAGAAATAAATTGACTTTTAAGTTTCCGATGTATTATGGTTGTTGAGTTAGTCCCTGTTTCTTTTTCTTTTTATAATTAACGATCTAGGATGCATATAAGTGTGCGGTGTATGAAAAGATTATGAAAGGAATTAAGGAATTCTAAAGACGGAGAGAACCGT
This sequence comes from Mischocyttarus mexicanus, assembly GCA_023678845.1. NCBI lineage: Eukaryota > Metazoa > Arthropoda > Insecta > Hymenoptera > Vespidae > Mischocyttarus > Mischocyttarus mexicanus. Next base: position 2,910,619 of record JACGTP010000014.1, on the reverse strand, counting down.
TCGCCAACTGTCGACATTTATACACATACACATACACATACACACATATATACAAAACAGGATCTCATACTGATGACTTTGATACTTTTTAGATAACCGTTTCCTATTCTCTTAAAAAACAAAAATGTATCCGTGCGAATATTTCAATTCAGGAAGTCGGAAATGGTTTGAAGTTACGTCATAAGGATAGTTAGAATACGTGTTTGGTTTTTAAAGGTTGAGTGACATTTTGCAAATCCTCTTTGGTTTATTCTTTCTCTTATCCTTAAACCTGTTGGATTATTAATGTTCACAGAGGTAGTCGTTAATGGATCAGCTTCTTTCAGTCGAAGTGAGAACTGACGAGCAGAAGCAAGTAAGCAAGCTAGCAAGCTAGCAAGCAGGAGAACTGCTGAGGGAACGTAGAATGCGGGTCCAGCTGTGAACGTGTTATAAGGTCCTTTTTTGCGAGGTACAATGTCCTGAAGACTCCCGGATGCGGCATCATTAAGGCTCAGCCCACCGGCACTGCTACACAACACGTCCCTGTAAAACCTTTTCACTGATTTTTATCTTTCAGATTTATCAAATATTTTAGATAATATATCTCAACAATGTGTCTTCATTGTCACTTTGCTGAACAAATTATTCTGCTAATTATTATATTTCAATCTCGTTTGAATTTTCTTTGATTTATTTTTATACTCATATTTTTAGAATCTGCATTAAAAAACAATATTAATTTTTTCTCGGATACTTTAACAAATCTATTCAAAATCCTCGTTTAGATCTGATGCAAGAAGTATCATAGTTTATCCTAAATTGTTACATTTAGTTGATGTTTTGCAATATAGACAAATAGAATTGAACGAACTGGTCAGCTGGAATCTAATGTAACAGATGATATACTAATTCGAATATATTTCCTGAATGTTACTGAAAGTATTTGAACTTCCTAACTCATGAGGAAGTGCAGAATAACCAGAGAAGCAGGAGCCCTACTACCAACTTATCAGACATCGTCTAAAGTCAGACGCGTGCGATTGGACCAAATGCCATAAGTGGAACATGGGAACAGTCCGGATTTCTGGTCCACAATCACGTCGCGCATGTCGGCCTCGTCAATGAATAGATAACGAAGGAGAATGAGCTAGTTGAGTCGGTTTGATACATCGGCGACATCGCCGCAACATTCATCTGCATAATTCATTCTTATCAGTACGATTCCCTCAAGCAGAGATTCTCAACCGATAAACCCCATAACTAAAACCCATCGAAACTCATCGATAACAATATTATCAAATAACATTTGAAAGTTTATCTGCAGAACATGTGTTATCAAATAACATCCAAGTTATACATCCTAATACATATTGGTCAACCGAATAAATCAATCCAGTTTATTGGCTAACTCGAAGTAAAACTAACCCGCAAAACACTATCATAAATTTTATCGATTATTAATCATCGAATATTTTGTTGAATACAATAATTAATTGTTTTATTTAGAATTGGTTTTTTTAAATGAATTGAATGTGTTTTAAAGTTTGGGATATAATGAAGAGGATAAGAATGAAGAAGTGAGTAACTATAGTAAGCGTTGGCTTTGACGCGATTATGTGCAGTTCACAGGTCGCTTGGATCGCGTTATCCACATGTAGATAAGGCTAAACCGCCCACCGTATTTACCCGCTCTGAATTCCTCACTCTTGTGTTCGCCCCCTCGCGAATTGTTGCGCAGCGCAAAGCCCAAACTCTTAACTCTTAAGCTCGTATGACTCTCTGTGGCGTTGTCATCTACTGGGTGTCATTTAATAACGGTATCTAATTCTCACGGTTTATACAATTAAATCGATCAGTATTAATTAACATCAATAAATCCCTCGTTAATCCTAATTGCAAAGAATAAAAAAGAAATAAAAACAAAAATTCAATTTTATTTCAAAGATAAAAAATCTGCATCGAAAGAAACAGGTTCAATCAAATGAACAGGTTTTTAAATATTAAAATCAAATGTCTTATTATTCGATAAAGAAGTTAAATGTTTAACAAATTGAGGTTTAATATTATTTGATTATTATCAAAATAATTGAAATTGTGTTGTGATTCAATTTGACGTGTCGATGTAAATTGGTTGAACAGTTGTTTTTGAGGGGTGTTTAAATAATAATAATAATAATAATAATAATAACATAAGATTATTTGTGGTTGAAAGTAATAAGAGGTTTGGAAGATATAAATGTTAAAATACTTTAAGAACACCCCGTACACCTATATACAGATGTTTTAAGAGCTAAGCAACTACTCAGAGCGAGTGAGTTGATGCGAGCCGCGTATCACGAGAAGGAAGTTCAATTTAACCCAATAAAGGACAATCAGAGGCCGACGGCGACCAGAGACGAGTACCTACTACTCTTCTGATGGCTAAACGGATCTACCGAGGGACTCTTCTTCGTCTTCTTCGGTCCTTTTCGAAACAGAAGACAAGATAGTTATCATCTGGATCTGTCGACACACATACTCTCGGGTTCACCAAATAAGACGTGTATGTCAATTCTCATAGAAACGAATTGTAACCTTTGTCGTTTAGGATAAAACCAATCGAAATCTCTGTCCCTTATATAATATTGATTAAACATTTTATTTTTAATATTTTACTCTGAAGGGTTAAACTAATGCATGGTTGAATATTTTTTAAATCTACACTGAAGAATTACGATTCGATTTTTTTTATTTCAAGTATTTCAATCGGTTATTATTATTATTCAGAATAACTATGATATACTCGTATTGGTCTTCGAACAAATATTTTCTGACAGATTTGAAGAAAAATGTTTTTCGATATTCGGTAGCAGGAATTTTCTGCTTGAGATGACACTTAACTTGAACACAAAAAAAAAATAAGATAAATATCAGGATTTGTCAATTCCCTTCTCAACAACCTTTATGGATCTTTATGAAAGATTTAGGATAAACCGATGAGACATGAACAGAAACAATTAAAAAATAGATCAAGATTTACCGACCACAAAAATAGCAACAGAATAGTATTATCCTTTGAAGTAAGTTAGGGGGAAGAAAAAAAGGGAGAAGGTGGGACGTGGAGAGGGGATCTTTTACAAAAAGAAGAATTCATGCTACCGAAGAATGTTCATTTCGGTAAACCCTAGGAACATCCTGTTTAGCAAAAGAGGCCAATTCGTGCGAAAATAAAAGTAGGAAAATGTATAGAACCGAAAAATCAGATGACCATGAACCGAAAATAACATTTTTCATTGATACTTTTCATGAAACATATTTTTCTATTAAAAATGATGAAAAACGAAGATCTCTGCTTTTTAAATTTGTATACAACAAAATGATACTTTACAAATGACATTAAATTTCTTCTTATCCCCTCCTCCACTCTTCACAGTTCCAGAACCTAACCTGTAACTTCGTAAGAAAAAGAAAAAGATAGAAATGATTTTGATTAGAGATGACAATCGATGACGTTTTGAAGGAAGTCTCGGAGAAGAAGAAAATAAAAATAAAAATAGAAAGATAAAAAATAAGAATGAAGAGTGGAAAGGAAGAAGGTACCTACGAGATTAGGCGAAAGGCTCACCTTTGTCCTGATGTTCTCGGCACCACCACTACCACCACTACTACCACCCTTAGGATGGATAAGGGGGTTTGAACACATTAGCGATTATACGCACGGCAGCATCCATACATCGGGTGTCTCCGTGTGGAACTAAACAGACAAAATGGCTACGCTCCGACTAACCCTCGATTCCGTTTTCCTTTTTACGAGTTACTATATATCCTTCTCTTTCTCTCTCTCTCTCTCTCTTTCTTTCTTTCTGTCTTTCTTTTTTTTCTCTGTTTCTATCTCTTTTTATTTTGTTCCCTTTTTTTTTCTTTCCTCTCGTATCCCACTCGTACTCACCATCCGCAAGGTATTTTCATGACAGGGAAGAGACTAGTCAGGAGATTTTCGAAAGTGCACTCTTCTTTAGTATCTCCTCTAACAGTACTTCCTTGGACGTTCAACTACACTCAAATGAGTCAATGTAAGTATTGTATCGGAGAACTACTACTTTTAGATATATATAGATACTCTTCTATGGTATCTGGTATATTAAACAACAGTGGATCTGTTTGGTCAGAGAGAATACACTTTATGTCTGGTTATATCAAAGGTATTATAAAAAATATGATCTTTTAATTCGTATGATTAAAATATTGTATTTGAACAATCATAGCTTTGTATCTTACTCTTCTAATCATTTTTTCTTTTAGATATTTTTTATATGTAGTATTGGTTTTCAAATAAACCTTTGAGTTAGGTGTACCTAAAATTCGATGTCAGGATTCAGGTTATTGTTTATTTATGATAACCAGTGTGGATCTGTTTACCAAATATAATTGTTTGACAAATATTAGTTTAAAAAGATATTATTGTAAAAGCGTTATAATATTATAAGAATAAATAATTTATGGTATTCGTGGAAAAAGATAGAATGAAGTGGATAGAATGATCGGTGTCATTCCTTTGAGAATGACACAATAGACTAAATCCGATTTTCCGACATGATCGTGTTAAACGTGTCCAGGGATGGATTAGCCTAGGAGGGGTGGATACCCTTCTCAATGGTCGATGTTTACTGGCTCCCGTTCAAAAGGGATTTATACTTTAGTTCAACGTGTATACATAGGAAAGAGTATGGTATTCGTAAGAAACCCCGTAGCGAAGTTTTATCTATCTCTTGCTTTCCCTTTTGACGAAAGGAGACATGCAGAGTGATCCTCTCGACAGGGTGTACGAGCCGTGATATCTTATGGCGTTATATACTGTATACTGTCCTTGACAATAATGCAACGATGATGACGTAAAGACTACAAGGATCCGCGGAATCTGGGACAGGCAGATGCGTTTCTATCTTTCTTTTTCTAATTCTCTTTTTCTCTCTTTCTCTTTCTTTGTCTTTCTGTCTTAGTCAGTTGTGTGATCTAATGGATTCGTGGAATGAATTATGGTCGAGGTATGTATGAATGTGAATACTTGTTGAAATATTTGTACAGTAGTTATGATAGGTTTGATAAAGTTATTTAGTTTATTTGTTATTTGGGGTAAGATAAATTTTGTTTAATTATGTTTAATAATTTTATAGTCGAGGTATGTATGAATGTGAATTCTTGTTAAAATTATATAATAACTCGTCCAAAATTTCTGATGAACATTTTGTAAAATATATAAAAGTTGTAGAATCAAAAAAAAATAGAAGAAAAAGAAAAGGAAAAAGAAGCTGTAAAATTAAATAAGAATTTGATAGAAATTCCAATTCAAGTGGTAATTGTATGCAATCTTTGGACTTGGTATGATTTCTAAAGACTCAAGGTTTCAAAGATATCACGAGATTGTAAAATGATGTACGCGTGCGTGTTATAAATCGTGCAGATATGACAATAGCCAAAAGAAAATTACATCTTCGTGCACAAAGAAAGAGAAAGAAAAAGAGAAAGAAAGAAAGAAAAAATAGACAGAAAGAGAGAGAATGAGAGAGAGAGAGAGAATACCAGACGAAAAAACAACTTAAACAACAACCTTGAAATATCTTTTCGAACGTGGGGAATATCGTTGGTAAACGTGAGATTGAAGTGAAAGAAATCCAAAAGAAGTTTCAATCTTAAGTATTTCAAAAGACGATCCAACACACAATCACACACACACACACATACACGTATAAAACACGTATACAAATTTACTCTTTCGTGTATAGTTAAATCGAATTATATTATCTTTCTCTTTCTTACCTTTAGTTTAACCGTTAAAAAGATATTCGTGCTAGCGTGCGTTCGTGCACATTTAACGTGAATCGAAATAACAGAAGGGGAAATAAAAAAAAAAAGGAATAGAAGAGAAGGAAAGGAAGAAAGAAATAAAAAAAAAAAAATTATAGGATCTTAAAACTCATCCTCTTCGATTCTGGTATTCTGAATCTGGTTTCAACTAAACGTAAAAATGCCACATAAATGGTACAAATGTATATGTTTTTGATTTTAAAACATTTATTTTTATTCCTAAAGATGCTGTCCCTCTCCTTCGACTGATTTTATCGTTTAAACCATAACTGGTATTTATTTGAATTACATTACATTTGAATTACATGATATCAGAATCGTTAAAAGTAGTTTAATAAAAGAAGACCGGTTAACACAGGGAACTTGTTAATTAGGATTTATGTTAAATGATAACACACTTCGATTTTTATTGGTTCATCTAGCAATCAAAGTCTTTTTTGTTAATTTGTTTATTTTTATTCTTAATGCAATTGTCGTTGTTGTTTTTGTTGTAGTCGAAGTTGCATTCATTACATGTTTCATTTCTTGTTTTTTTTTTATGAGAAGGTGAGACATAGTTTCTCGAAGAATTAGGACAACGAATGAGGAAGAAAAATAGTAAGAGACGGAAAGAAGATATTTTATTTTTTTTTTCTTTCTAAAGTAGCCGGTTATTACGCGATCACCCTGTATTATCGCGTGGTGTGACCGCCAATTGCGTGGGCTCGTGTCTTTACAGGCCGCTTCCGACCTTCGTAACAATTATTTGCAATTAAAGTAGTCGCGGTAAAGGCCGTACGCTTGTTGCTTTAATTTCTCTTTTTGAATTTTCATTAGATATTAGTCAAAAAAAAAAATGATTAATTTCTTATAGAATTTTAATACTCAATCATACTTTATATACCTTACGAGTTAAATAATCATTTTTATTTATTTAAATATAAAACACTTGCTTTCTTATAATTAAATCTATGAAATATTTTTAATATATTTTAATTAAGCTTATCTACAATTTCAGATACATTAAACAATTATTTTTTAGTAGTTTTAATCGAATATAATCCACATATACGTACTCATACTTATTAATTATCTAGATATAAAGAAATAAAAATAAAAATCAATCATTAGAAATAGAAAACAGCTGTTCAAAAGTAAGTGGTCATTGGTAAGAAAAATAGGTCAGCGATATAAAAGTAGGTCAGTTGTACAAAAAAAAATAGTAATAGTCTCATACGTACTGAATGTATTGAGAGAAAGATAGGCGAAGGTATACGTCCAAGTCAAACGAGCTTAACGTCGGTACTGTTTATATCTCTCGGTGACTTCTAAGAAATTCGTTAAATATGAAATACACAAAGAAAAACATTCCTTAACAGCCGGCTTAGTTAAACGTTCAATGTTTTGTTTACGTTCGGTTCTCTCCGTCACTCCTCGGCCGGTGTCGGCAACCGAACGTTGTCATTTCTATTGTATTATGAATTTCGTCGTTAGATTTGTTATTGACCTTCGTGTATGTTCGGTACTTGTCGTATGTATTCGTAACTACTTTTCATATTAATTGCCAGTTATCTTCGAGCGTCGGAAAGTGAAACATCGATATTATTTAAGTATGTCATTTATTTCACATCGTGTGTGAGTGTATTATTCCAATGCAAGTGATATGCATATGTGAACGAGTGTGTGTAGTGCTAAACAGTGATATATACAAATATGGATACTGTGCAGTTATGGATATGGATATACAGCATTTGATACAAGAACAAAGGTACATCTAAAGTAAGCTGATTATAATTTTGAATCTTTTTTAACATTTAATTCCCGCGTGTGTAGGTTTTATGTCAGTGTTAAACATTTTAAATGAATAATTTTCAATAAGAAAGTCTAATAGGTAATCGTAACGTTATAGAATTTTTTTTTAACCGGACATTTTACATACACTTTTCATACTTCACAAGAAATATCTTTTGCTAAATCCACGTATATGCAATCATAGAACTGAATAGTGTTTCGAATATGATCTCGTGTCAGATTGATTTCATAATGATGCATAATCAATTACATCTCGACAAGTGACCGTACTCTTCTTTTATTTATTTTTTAAACACTCGAGTATTCTTTTCTTTTTTTTTTTTATATACAAAACCGTCACGACTTGCTACCGAACCGAAGAAGGTAATATCCTAAATAAACACACGCATATATTCAAGCATTCATATGTTCCTTGTTTTTTATTAGACACACGTATTCACTCATTTACTCTCTGTCTCTCTCTAACACCTACTCATTTCTTTGTTTTACCAATAATTAATTAAAGCACTTTAAAGAATCATTGTTAAATGATTATTCTGTTACGATTTGTATATAATTTGTATATAATTTTCAGTTATATTTTATATATCCCACGAAATAAATAATATAATTAGTATTTTTATTTAATATAAAACATTGTTGTCATTTTTGATAATTGAATTTCAATCGGTTGTTCTTTTAAAGTATTATCAAAATTTTTGGTTTTTTTTTCGTCCTTTTATCACAATCATCTTTATTTATTTAAATTCGAATATATATATTTATTAATAATAATATAAAATTGATAACCAAAATCTTATCAAAATTCCAACATACGTGTAATGAAATTTTTTTTATATTCCCAATGACCCCATAAAAATTTTTAAACACGAATGGTATAAGATCATTACGATAAGAAACTACAAAAAAATCATACATTCCCCTTTACTCAAGGTACACCTATGGTAAAATAAAAATCAAATGCACGAACATTAATGTACTACACTACGGTAAGATATTTGAGCTCGTTAAAAGAAGAAGAAGAAGAAAAAAAAAGAAAAAGGAGAAAAAGAATTGCTGAGTGAAGCGCCGCCACTCTTGGTAATCGCATAATGAGGAAATATGGTTGAACTAAAAGATAGCGAATAAGCATCTTTTCCAGAGCGTATACCAACGACAAGAAAAGATACTTAAAGTCTGAAATAAAATAAAGAAAGAAAAAAAAGCTAATAATAATAATAATAAGACGCAAAAAAAGAAAAAAAGAAACATTAAAGTGCACTTGAAATGATTTCTAATTAAACGAACCGTATCATTAGGTCTTGCAATTGCACGAAGATGCAACCAATTGAACACTCGTTTCGTTCGGTTTGCACTTTGTCGTAATATCTCAATTTGAATAAAAAAAAAAGAAACGAAACGAGAAATAAAATAAATAATTGATAAAGAATATATACGAATTAGATTTTTGTGGATATATTGGGCTGGTGGAAAAAAGATATCTCATTTCTGGTCACGATTCAATGGAAAAATCCGACATGTATTTTTCACCAATCACATATTTAGTTATAAATGATTTTTGTGTTTAATCAAATTAAAGCACACAGATTCGAAAAGTATTTAATTTTTTATTAGTTATGGTGTCAGATGCAATTTGTGCAATATGTCTTGGAGTATTTCAAACGATTCGATCTAACGTTGATAATAAAAAAAATAAAAAAGAAAAATAATAGAAAAAGAAGGAGATAGGAAAGGTGTTAGAAAAACCATAGATGGTAAGGTTCGTAAGCATAGTGAAAGTCAGATCAAGATCGCGGAAAGGTGCCACCAAGATGAATGCACTGCGAACGATGACGTTTCAGGCTAGAACCCAACGGCAACTCGTTTGTTTTATGCATTCAATATATATGTGTGTGTGTTTCTAATTGTGTTGGTTTGTGTAGTTGAGAAGGCAGGTATATAAAACTATGGGGATTCTGGGATTCATTAGCGTAATTAACGAGCCCTCATTAAGCGTATTACGAAATGAACGAACCTTATTTTTACCGACAGTTACGGGTTTTACCCTAAGATCTACTGTATCAAATAACTTACTTTAAACGTAACTCAAATGTCAATTTACATTTGTCTCTTTTTATATATATCATTAATTAGAAAATCAACTATTTGTTACTCTGATTTTTTATTTAAATTGTTTTTAATTTTTATAATTAATTGGTTAGTATTTAAAGATACACGGTTAAATATTGTCAAGCATTATAGTGAATTTTGTGTAGGTGGACATTACGAATTATGAAGGAAGGATGTACTAATTAACAATTTTAAAATACTCTGATAAGATTTTCAAGCATGTTATATCTAACATGATTTTTATTTATTAATATAATTATATTCAACCAATTTTATTATATATCTCTAATCGAAAGGTTTATTACAGTTAAATAATTATTATAAACATGACAACGTGTTATTGATTACACGATTGATTATACAATTTCATGAAATACCTATAGTCGATTTTCGTTTAGTTTTTTTTCTTATGTTGGTACACTCTTCTCGAATATATGTTCACAGTTTCAGCTATACAGCATTTTTTGTTCGTTTGTGAGAGGCACAAAGTTTACAAGTGTTTTGCGTGTACGGTGATTAGTTAATTAAATGAGCACAAACTTTTGCATAGTATTTAATAAATTAATTAGGTATATATATAAAAAAAGAAGTTTCTATATAGAAATATGTATTATCAAGGATAAATAATAAGATAGAGTTGATCTAAAAATAAAAATTAAGATATATATATCTATATATAAAACGATAAATCTAGAAATACCAAACTTGCATGCTATCCTTATAAATAACTAACGAAAATATCGTACGATAAATCCGCCTTGTCAACGAATAAATTATCAATGAAATCCTAATGATAAATATTTCAACCACAATCTAAAAATGATCTGAAATAACAATGACAAACGTATCACATATGTATTTGTAAGTTACCATATAACGTATAACATATGTATTGCAAGTTACTATATAAATACTTTACACACACACACACACACATATACTTTAATACCTACATACGTGTATATTCTCGTGTAGTCGGATTACCGTTTCAACCTATCATCGCGTCCGATTTCAGGGTCCGACTGGCACGCGCCAACCCTTCTTCTTCTTCTTCTTCTTCTTCTTCTTCTCTTCACAGTGTTCGCCCTTAAGCCTTTATTACGTTTTATTTTACCAACTACGTGCCTGGCCACACGTCCACCCATCTACTTTCAAATTCATACTATACGCGTAACGAGATTACAGTTAATGTTACGAAGTCACGATAATAATAACAAATGCACCTTTCCAGTTCATCTGATAATAATCTTATACGATTCTATATGTTTATATCTACCCTTAAACATTTTCAGTACTATTACTCCAAGAATTTATTCTTTTTCTATTATATTTTTGATAGTAAACTATACTATATGATACGTTATATCTTATAATTTTGTTTTTTTTTTTAAATTAATTATTAAACATTAATTATATATATTATTTAATTATTAAAATATCGAATTAAAGTAATATTTTAAAACATTTATTAAGATATACAAAATACCTCCTAATATTTAAATATAATTACTTAAAGTATTCTAATCAAACGAATTTTTATTTCCAAATCAATTTGTACAAATGTTGAATTGAGAGAGAAGGTAGAATGTTTAATACTAATTTGTTTAAAAAAAATTTGTCAAGTATATAGGATACTTCCAAATATTTGAATGTAATTTGTTTAAAGTATTGAAATGAAATAAAACTGAGTGGGTTAATGAATATTACATATGAATGGTGTAAGTTGTTGAGAATAAACTTACCAGGTGAAGGTATTATAGTCGTTACAGCTCAACGGTCGCGATTGCCAAATGTGAAAAATGCCTTTAGGCCAGTGTCGGCAACGACAGTTCACGCCCCCGGTGTCTCGGACACAATCGAGTATCGGAGAAAGGAGGGTAAAAAATTGTTCTTTAAAAAAGCAGTAACCGACCGGTGTGCAGTAACCGAACGAGAATGAGAAAGAACAGGAGGGTACTTTACAATGTGGGAGGAATTTCACTTAGGGTTCTACGATCTACGAGCTTTCGTACGTTCCAGTTGGGTTTTTTTTTATACTCCTTTCTCTCTTTCTCTCTCTCTCTCTCTTTTTCTTTTTCTTTCCATCCTGCCAGACTGTTAGTCTGACTCTCTTTCTCATTTCATTTGAACCTTCTTCTTTCTTTTTACGACCCTTCCTACATCGCAAGTCGAACGCGTGCTGGTATTGTATTCGATGCTTCCGGTGTAACCGGATATTTATCGAATATCGCGTTGACATTAATTTATAAAATATTCTACGGGACACCCCCCTCCCAAACCCACCCCCACCCATCCCACCATCATCCTCCTCTCCTTTTTTTTAACCTCGAATTGTCGTCACGCCTACAACCTTTATTCGAATACCAAAATAGAAAAAGTAGTTCAAAAAATCAACCCGTCGTACATTTTCTTACGTACCGTAATTATCTTTTTTATTATAAACAAAACAATTCATTAGTTTGAACAATCTTGGATCGAATAATGTTCTTTGATAATGTTTATGTATATTAAATTAATTTTCATGAAATATTATTCATTTCAAAAGTATTCAATTTATATATTTTTTTTTCGTTTGAATAGTACAAATTGTTAGAAGACTACCTTGTAAATATTAATCGGTTAGAGATAGAGAAAAGGGAAGAAAGGATCGTAGAGAATTTGACGAAAAAAAGAAACTTTGGTAGGATGTAAGGAAAAGATAAAATCTTCAGGTTACGTTTAAGGTTATTCTCATCCTGTCGGATTAGTGTAACCATCATTACTTTTAAAAACGAGCCCTACTCCACTCGAGTGTCCAGGGTCCTACCCCGCTGATGATGAAAAATGTTAGTCGCGCGACCACCGTCCAACCAGGGATTGGAACTTCAAAAGTCTGGAGGAGTTTTGTTTTCTTCAACAATGTTGAAACTATTTCTTCGAACCTATATCATCTTTCGCAAATCTGTTTATTTAAGTAAAATTTTAACTTGACAGGAAGCAAGAAAAGGGTAGGGTGGGTTATGGGGGGAGAGTGAGGACCGTAGAGGGAAAAGAAAGAAAGAAAGAAAAGATCGATCTTTCGAAGTAATCTGAAATCTAAAAGATTGTTGAAAGAGATAGTGAAGTAAAGAATTTTAGAAAAAGAATTTCCCAATCCTTTGAGATTCCTGTAAGAAATTTCGAGGAGAAAAACTTGTAAATTCCATAAAAGCTTTGTGTGATTTTCGTGAGTGTTTGACTTATTTTTTAAACGTTTAGCAAAGAAATGTACTCGAGTATTTGTTCATCGAATGAAACAAATGAATAAGTAATAAAGATAAAAGTAATGTAGAGTAGAGTATGAGGGATGTAGGAAGGGAGTAGTGTCTGGCCTTATGTCACGTGACAGGGTAACAACCCTTATGAGATAAACGATCCGATTGGGCGGAGTTTCTCATACGGTTACCTTTCTACCAGTTGGTTAAATGTTTAATCCTAACTTCGGACCACCTGGTAATGGATTTTAATCTAAAACACGAGATAAAATGGTTTCGATTATTCAGTTTATATGCGTCAATTTCTTTTTCTTATTTTTAACTAACAGGTTATGGTTGTACAAAGGAATAATATTGTTTTAAAATTTAAAAACATACGAGTTTGTATAATAATTACAATTTATGTGTGTTAGTGTGTAAATTAAATAAAACGAATTGGAATAAGGGTAAAAATTATATTAGATTAGATTAGATTAGATGAGATAAAACAAAAATTGGATATCTGTTATCAAAGTATCTTTTCTTCTTAACATTCGTTACCATTCATCCAACCATCCATCCAAGCATCCATCGATGTAAGAGAATCGGGAGGATTACGTGGAGCAAGAGTACATGAACGAGGGTGAGAGTTAGGAGTAGGAAGAGGAGAGGGAAGAAGAGGGTGTAGGGTGGAATGGGGTTCTGTTCGACAATGTCGCGCAAACGAGCGAGCCACCCCTTGTGCGACGACCGCCACGCCCTTCTTGCTGCGTGGAATCGCAAATTGGCGACCCCAAACTTGACCACCTCACCAAGCCTTCGCGTAACTTTCCTCTTCCTTCCTTCCTTCCCTTTCTCCAACCATATTTCTCACTCATTCTCACTCATTCTCACTCATTCTCACTCACTCTGACACTAACTTTTTTCTTTTTTTACAATTAGATTTTCTAAGTCTAGAAATCAATTTATTACACCTTTTTTATTTAACTTTAATAATCATTTTGATACAGAAACATTATTTAGGATTTATAATTTTTAGGATTAATTGTTTCAGTTTTTAATTAAAATTACTGCAGTGATATTTTAATGGGTTTTAAGTATTGGGTTGCATAACACGTTAGCGATGACATTTTTAATAATTTTTATAAATTGTTTGAGAAATTTAATAAGCTTTTCATGTGAAAAACTGGTATATTATACAAACTGGTATTATAAAAATGAAACTTCTTCCTTTAGTTTTCATAGAAATGATTGACCTTCTTGTACAATTACTCTTTGTACAATTTACGATTCTAATGAACCCGTACAACTATGTAAAGTTAAAAAATTAGTACCTGATGAAACCCCCTTTTGTATACTAGCATCAAGATTAATCATACAACTATAGTTTAGAGAAAAATCCTCAATTTAATTAGAATCTAATTGTATTGAAAATAATTTGAAATTCTTGAACATGGTAAACACGTGTGAGTAGTAGGTAAAGTATGGGGTATTGGGGGAAGGAGAGGGGAGGTAGAAATCCTCCCTCACCATCTTGAGAGTACTCGAGGAACGCATGGATTTCGTGTAATTGGTCTTATCGTGTCTGTTGATCGTGCAACTCGGAAGATACACCATGTGCACGTGTATATATGTGTCCTACACCCAATATGTGTATGTGTACAGAGTCGCTCGACTTTAAGCAATTAGCATTTAACCCACATCGGATTTCTTCCTTTCAAATTTACCCATGGTTTTACCTAAATCTTTAAATAAATATTTTTTTACTTTCGGATTCTTCAACATATTAAATCACATAATATGTCTGATGACGCATATATATATTAAATTAATTGAAAAAATATGTCGTATTTTCCCATTGAATTGTAGCCAAAAAAAATGTTAGATATTCCCATTGAATTCTGTCGAAAAATCCGACATTTCTTTTCCATCAACCCAATATATATGTGTGTGTGTGTGTGTATATAAAGAAGATGAAATATGTGGGTGCCTGAAGAAGAAGAAGAAGAATAATAAGCAAAAAAATAAAATTAAAAAGAACAAGAAGGGGTATGAGAGGAGTACGGGGTGATGTGGGGGTTTGAGGGGGTAGGGAGGAGGAGCGAATTATTATCGTGCAAGGGTCAGGAAGAACGAGCTCGGCCTCGTAAGACGGCTGACGATATCGAATAAACAAACGAACCGAGTGGGAGGCGGAGGAAGTGGCGGATATTAAGGTCTTCGTGACGGAACTTGGCTCGTATTATAGCAAGTCGAGTGAGGAGGTTCTTCTCGTCTGGTCGAACTAATTCTATTACTCTCTTCTTACTCTCCCCCCTCACCTCATTCCCCCATCCAACCATTTCTGTCTCTTTCTCATGGCTTCTCTTTTCTCCACCGTCTTCTTTACCATAATTCCTTTTTTACTCGTTCAAATGACTTTTTGTCATACTTGTAGAACGTACTGGTAGAGGGGGAAAAAGGTGGGAGAGGAGGAAAGAATAAAAAAGGTTCGCACAGTAGGTTGGAGTATAAAAATAGAAGTTAAGTTTATTTGGTAATAATTGGTTAGTTTATTTTTTAAACCAAGATAAAAACGAAATGTTATTAATATTATTTAATATTTATTATTATTTATTAATATATATATATTTTTTTTTGTTATTTGTATATTAAATTGTGTATATAAAAATTATTTGAAAAATTTATTATTTTAATATATGCATATAATTTTTTTTTGTGATATTCTCATATTGCAAAATATTTCATTCCAATCTTTTAGAATCGAATCTTCTACCAGGAAGTTCCATACGTTCTAACGTTGTTCCTAGCATAGTCATCGAGGGAATATGACTATGAAAGAGAGAGAGAGAGAAAGAGAAAGATAGAAAATTCTTTATGCACATCCTTCGCATAATGCGATAGAACGTTGAACGAAGAAGATACTGACGAACTAGTCAGACCTGATCGTCCAGCTTTATTGAAATCTTCCGTATTCACGTTGCACACCGAGTGACTTGATAGTATTCTTACAAATCAATTTCCCCTTTCCTCCTCCCACCCCATAAATATAAATATATTTAATATCGAATAAAATATTTCAATTTTGTCTTTTTCAAATAATGAGTTGGTAAAAAAATAATGACGGATTTTCCCATTGAATTGTAGCCAAAAATCCGACATGTTTTTCTTCTTAAACCCACAAAATTAAATTCTTTCCCCGTAAATATTATTCCATAAAAAAATTCATTCCCATCGAAATGTAATTTTTCTATAAACACACTTTGTCCACGCTCACTTCTCACCTCGTAAAAAAAAATACACACAAACAACAAAATATCTAAATTCTGACTTAAAGTATTATAAAAAGAAAGAAATAAAGAGAGAAAGGAAGAAAAAAAGAAGCCGACAATGAAGATGAAAAAGAAAAAAAAAAAATTATGGTAACACCCCGTAAGTTCCCTTGCACCCTACCCTACCCCACCCCAGCCCTTTTCTTCCTTCCTTCCTTCCTTCTCTTTTGGTAGGCATCGAAGTAAAGAAATAATAAACATCCACTCGACATAATCTTTTTCGAGGGTTTACATCGTTGAATGCCAAGGGTGCCTTTCACTCGAAGGGCTCATAGGCGGAGACCCATCGACCATTGTGTCCATTATGGGCTGCTTTTTTTTTATTCTTCTTCTTCTTTTTATTTTTTATTTCTCTTTTTTCTTTTTTTTTTTTTACTTATATTTCCCTCAGTTACCTACTCGACATCTCGTAAGACTTTATACCACTGAACATTGTGTCACCAGGAGTCTAGGAGGTATTTTCCCCGTTCGAATTTCATTATTCTATTTAGTAAAAATATATAAATGTGTGTGTGTGCATAGGTTTGTTTGTGTGTGTGTATATAAGTTCAAGTTTTTAAGAGCAGAGCACTTAGAACGTACCTTTATTGGAACATTCCATGGTATAGGTTTGAGTTTTTTTCTCGATTTAGCGGGCAGGTGAACTCGTGCGTATCGAAGGACTAAAACATGATCTTCTTTTACCCGTATCCTATGGAAATTAATATCATTTTTATAATATTTATTTTATATATATATTTTTTTTCCCCATGATACACATTATTAATGTCGATTTTTTTTCTTTCCTATTTTTTCTTTATTTATTTTTCTTTTTTCCTTATAAAAACTGTTAACTGGCTCTAGGATGTGGAAATATTATTCATCGTGTTTTTATAATCGAACATTATAAGCACCCATTTATTTCTTTTCTTATTTATATAACAATTCAATCGAAATATTTGAAATACTTTGATATTCTTTTTAATTATTTCTTATTTTAAATAAAATCATATTGTAGAGTACAATTGTAAGCAACGAATACAACGGTTCTCATAGATGCCTGAATTAAATAATTAATTGAAAAAATATTATACATTATTATTTGTTATAAACATAATAGGTTTTAGTTTTAATAAAAAAAAACATAAAAAATTATTAATAATTCCTTGTACATTAATTTTGAAATCGAACGCAATCAAAATTAGTTTTGGCTAATGTTTCCTTATAAATAAAATAGAATGAAAATTAATTAACAGAAGAAATGATGAAAATATTATAAAATGTTATTTAAAAAAAGACAATCTAGACGTTAGCTATGATAATTAAATAAAAATCTATTGCCTTATAAGAATTTAGAATAAAGCAAATATAATGATTTAATAAGTAAGGGTTTAAAAATATTAATCTCTTTGAATATTTGTTGTTAGTTTCTCTGTTTTCTCTTAAGAAACCTAACTTCATTGCCACCAGGTAGAAAGAGCATGAATTCTCTGTGAGATAACTTTGAACGAGATAGAAGTAAGTAAGTAAGTAAGTACAGTTATCCATAAAAGTGGAGCATGCGTACGGTGGCACTAGAACGGCAGGTGGTATCCGCTACTGCTGGTGAACAAAGAGAAAAGAAAAAAAAAAAGATAAAATAAAAAAGCAAAAGAAAGAAAAGAAAAAAGAAAAGGTACGTCTATGAGGCTGCCATCAGGATAACGCGAATGTTCTCTTTTCCTTTATCTCTAAACAGATCCAACATATAATCCTTCATCGTCATCCTTATTTCAGATTAATACCCCATAGGTAATATAATATAAATAAATTTATATCGATGTATAATTAATCGTTCGTTAAAAATAATAAAATACTTCAATTATTTTCAATGGAATACAAAAATTAGAGATTTAATTATTTAAGATTATTATATTAAATCTGAAATATAAATTTTTATACATATTTCACACCCATATTTTTTAAAATATCAACTTTTTGCATATCAATCAATAAATAAATTTATTTCGATAGAAAATTATTATAGAAAACTAATCAAATGATTGAGTTATGTAGACCGAAGAACATCTTTAGGCTATTTAAGATTACTATAACACATCTATTATAATAATATACATATATTAGAGAATTATTACAATAAATCTAGAGAATAAATTTTAAAAAAAATTAGTAGTACACTTACCTTTTATTCTTTATTAAATATATCAAATAAACAAATTAATAAAATAACAACAACAAAAAGATCTTTCTTTTATAAACTGTTTAAATTAGAATAATATACGAAAAAAATAACGAAAGCCCATTAAATTGAATTAATTAGTTATTATTCATATTTTATACAATAGTAATCATAATTAAGCTATTTTAATTTTTCGTAGTATGTATATTCGTACAAGGGTAGTTGGTAAAATTGATAAATTGGGATCTGCCGTGTTCGTAATCTATACATGTATATATATAAATGTATCATATATACACATATACATACATATATAGACGATGTCCGATTTTTATTTCTCTCTCTCTCTCTTTTTCTCTCTCTCTCTTTCTTTCTCTCTCTCTTTCTTTCATTCACATTCTTTCTATCTATCTCTCTCTATCTCTCACACTCTTATCACAATATCGTATTTTACACAGATTTCACTTAGAGCTTACGTGCTAGGGGGCCTCGGTGCAATATTTACAGGCGCGTTCGAGGATCGATCTTTCTCGAAGAGGGTAAGCAGCCTATCCCTCCTCCTTTCGTACACCCCTTTACCCCTACCTTTCTTCGTATTTCTCTTCCACCTCTTTCTACACCCTAACCACCCTCAAACGTGTTCCGATCGATCTTCATGGCTTTGCACCGAGACTAGTAACGCTAGTAAATTCTACGGACTCTTTTTTACGGTGTTTGCGCTTTTTTCCACATTTCCCTTTTCCCCTTCCCCTTCCCTTTCCCCTTGCTCCCTCACCCATTACTCCAACCTTCATCTTCTATGTCTCTCTCTCTCTCTCTTTTTCTTTTATTCTTCTTGATATATTTTTTTTCCTTTCTTTTTTTACTATTACACATGTTAGTTCGCAATCCCCGTTAGAATATTTCGCGACGAAGGCGTGACAACATACTCATACACATAAAAATGTAACTGGCGTGTGTGTGTGTGTGTGTGTGTGTGTCTGTGTGTTTGTTACGCGTTCACATCCGGAGGATAGAAAGAAGAAAAGAAAGAAAGAAATAATTTTTCCTTTTAAGCCTAAGGTAGGAGGACACGGCCGACGAGTTGCTCGTTCTTTCTTTTCTTTTCTTTTCTTTCCTTTTGTATTCGTTTTTAGGCGATTGCAGAAATAATCGTTATGAGATTTATAGTTCTTTTTACTTTTTTTTTTCTTTTACAATAACATTGTGATAGTTGAAAGAAAGAATTGATTTTTTTATCGATTCGTATTCTTTTTTATATTTTTGTTTTGTCTGCGAGCTTTATTTTGAGGTTATACGATTTAATTGTATTTTAATATATCGATGTAAGTTATTTTTTGGTTAGATCAAGAAAGAGAGAAAGATTTATTTTGATTATTTGTACTTGCAGTTTATCAATATTTTAATATTCCCATTTTTTGTTTATCGTAAAAAATATAAATTATCGTTGGATAATAAAAATTAATAATATTATTAAACGAATTTGAGGTTACGTAGAATATTACTGAAATAAAACTATATCTCGACGGCCATGTTAATTTATTCTCTTTTTGTCCTGCGTGTGTGTGTATGTGTGTATGTATGAATACGTGTGTATGTTTGAAGTAAAAATTGAGTAAATGAAAAGAAAAGATAGTCTTTATTTAGAAAGAGTGGTGCTTGGTTTTTTCTCATGAGACGATGATCATTGTAGCAACCCAGACCACTACTGTATTTGGGTCAAAGCGGTGGGGCACACCGGACCTCCCAGTTTCCCGTGCTCGTAAGCCGCAACCGCCTTTTTTGCGGTTTCGTGTCGCCTCTCTCATTGTCAGAGAGGCAGGTATTATGAGCACATTTTCTATATCTTTCTCTTTCTTTCTTTTTCTTACTCTCTTTCACTCTTTCACTCACTCGCTCACTTACTCGAGATGCAAGATGGCTAAAAGGTGACCCCAAAATGGACGCCAAGAGAAAGATTGAATATTAATTCAATTTTTTAAGCGCAACTTATATCAACGTTGTTTCATACATTTTTTATTTTATATAATCAAAAAACTTAATAAATTATAAACATATAAATTAATTTTATATCCAAGAATTTAACGTGTCTGTATTTCAAAAGAAGTTATTACTCATCGTTTTACATTTTTTTTTCTTCGTTTTGAGGTTAACCCAAGATGAATGCCAAGAAAAATATCGAATATCAATTCAATTATTCAGCAACTTATATTAACATTGTTTCATAAGTTTTCTTCTTAACAAAAAAATTATAATTCGTATAAAAATTCTATCGATCGCGTGAAATAATTTAATCCGTTAAAACTTTCGATAATTTTACATATATATATATATTATTAATTTTTATAAAAAAGAAATGATTTATCTAAAGATATATTATTTAAAAAATATTGTCACTAAAATAAATAAAATCTAATAAACATTAATAAAAACATATATAATTAACGAATGAAAAATTTGTCCCTGCAATCGGTAAAATATTGATCAATAAATTTTAGACAAGTGTAATTTTGAAGTTACCGTTTTCATTTTCTAGTTCGAACGTTGAGTAACCGAAAAAAAAAATAAAAAATAAGAGAAAGACAAAAAGAAAGAAAGAGAGAGAAGGATAATGATTTTTTTCAATCCCCTTTCCGTTCCCTTGATTCAAACCACTCAACGGGTTCAACAACGAAGATCTTTGAAGGGGGCACCTTTAGTTTATTTCCTTTTCGGAGTAGACCTTATATTCCTTCTCTTTCTCTTTCCATTCTTTTTTCCCTTAACTTGTTCTTATTCTCCTTTTTAAACTCGAAGGAAAGAGAAGAGAAGTTGCCTCATCCGAAAAGGAGGAACCCGGTGATTACACCGGAGCCACCGTGATTGCCGAGATCGTTGGACTCACGAAAATGTCATTAGGATTTCATTATTTTCAAGCGCCTTGAGGTACGACCGCTCAACGAGTTTATGCAATATTTTCTCTCTTTCTCTCTCTCTCTTTCTCTTTTTTTATCCTTTTTTTTTTACTTTTTTTTCTTTCTCTCTTTCTATCTTTTTCTTTCTCACAGGTTGAGCAAAGTAGGTCGAGCAGTAGTTGAGCAACTGTCACTGGGTGATTCCCTACCGTCTTACAATTGATATTTTTATTCAAAATAAACTGAAGAGTAATAAAGATGATTATAATTTTTTTAGATAAATATTCAAACCAAGATATTGAATAATCTATGAAAATGATTATTATTTTTTTCTCTTTACATATATTTCAAGATGAGATTAAAGAAACATTTTCATTTGTAGGATTATTGAAATAATACTTCGATTATCATATCTCGAGAAATGTCATAAATCTAATCTAAAATCAGATAATTAAATAGATGACGCGAACGAGTAAGAAGATGAAAATACAACAAAATAGAAGACAATCCAGATTGATTTCGATTGAGATAATATTTTATCATAGATAAAGATGAGATTAACGAGATAAGAAGATAATACAAGTTCTTATTGCATGAACGTGATCGGTACCGATATTTTAATAAATTGCTGAAGAGAAAGATTAAATAGTATTGTAAAAGAAACATAGATGAAATAAAAGGAAGATAAATAGATAGATAAAAATGGAATAAAAATAAGAAAAATAAGAATAAGAAGAACTAACTCTCCATCTTGTTCTTCAACAAAAAAGTAGCTTCAGCTCTTCCGTCCCGACCGAAGGATAATTATAATAATCGCCGAGAGCATAGTGGCAGCTCGCTCTCGTAGTTCCCTTTCGGTGATAGTAATACGCATTTGCCGACGCCTAATGGTATTATTATAATAATTACCAACGGTCGGGAGGGGGGCAAGAGAGTAAAAGGGGGGGAGAGGGCTGAGGAAAACTGGAATTAGACGCTTAATTAAGTTCGGGGCCTCGAAAGTGCGAACTCGCGAAACCCTTAGTCGTGTCTCTGCAAACGACACAACTATCATTCTGTTTCTCATACACACACACACACATGTACACACATGTACACAAACGTACACACATATTCAACAATCGACGAATTATTTTATTTATGAATTTTATTTTCATTTTCCTAGGAAAGGAGAGAGATAGAGCAAGATTTCCATTCAATTACGCGCGCAACTTTTCGTCTAAGGAATTTTATTTTACTTTTTTTTTATCTTTTTTTCCTTTATCTTCATCTTTATTCAACATCGAGCCTATTCGAAGAAAACTTATTTTTTTATTTTTTTTTTTAAACATTTTCTTCTCTTCGTTTATTCGTTCTTCTTCTTCTTCTTTGTATTTGCACTTCAGATTTCGTTATTTTTATATTCGGAGATTCGCGTTAAGTCCTTGGAACAAATTTTTCTTTTCTATTTTTTGTTTTTTATTATTTCGCGCTTATCACTGGATTATCCCCGAACAACATCAAGGTCACTAGAAATATCTTCTTCTTTGCAAACGACGAGAAACGTTCACGCCCGACCGATCATTTTCTAATTCATTCTTTCAGTTTAGTATTGTTCCTTGTATCGTTCATCGTAATACGTCACACAAAATTGTTGTTTTTGTTGTTGTTGTTGTTGTTGTTCACCTAAACCTACTACACGAGCCACCTTTTACTTCATATTTTTTTCTTTTTAATAATATTTTTATCTTTATCTTTATTATTAATTATTAAAATCATTTAATTTTTTTCTTCTTTTTTTTCTATCTTTTTCTTCTTTTTACTTATTATTATTATTATTATTATTTATCATCTCCATTTTCTTATTTTTTTTTCTCATTATTATACACGATGATCGCCAGCGAGACCAACAGATTGATCATTTTTCTTTTTTTTTTTTTTTACCATTAACAATCGATCAATCATATTTATATTCACACACGCGAGTCAATGATATTCTTACCCAACAATAATTTTGTATTACTTCTTTCTTATTTCCCATATATCATTTTCATCATATCTTAATCATCCGCAATCCATTCATTTGTTGTTGGTTTTTTCAATAATGAACGATCACACGATTGAATTGGGATGAATTTGAGTGTACATGTGTCTCTCATTTGATGAAACGAACTTAAAGGGGTCACAGGGCAGGAGGTTGGGAAGGAGGAGGAGTGGTGGTGATGGTGGTGGTGGTGTGTGTCCGAGGGAGAACAAGAGTGGTAGTGGTTGTCTTCACACACGCGTCACGAGATTAAAACTTTGTCTTCTTTGATTTTAAAAAACTTGAACGAAAATTAATTGAAAAGACAAAAAAAAAAGACCAAAATTTCGATCGAGAAAAAAAATTAGGGCAAGGGGTTGTGATGGTGTTGGTGGTGGTGGTGAGGGTGGTTTGGGGGGGGGGGAAATATTTAACGTTTAACGCGAAATATCTCTTCGTGATAGGCGCCACGAATAATCTGGTACTACGTCCTCTAAAACATGGCGGACAACTTCCTCCTCCTCATCCTCATCCTCCTCCTCCTCATCCTCATCCTCATCCTCATCCTCATCCTCCTCTTCCTCCTCCTCGACACGATTCGGGGGACGTCTTCGTTAAACCGCCGGCCACACCCTGTAACATATCACAGAGAAAAGTAGTTAATCACCGTACCACCATCCTCTTTCTCTTCTCTTCCTTCCTCTCCCACTTTCTGTCTTTCTCAACAGTTGATTCGTTAATAAGAAGAGTTCTATCAACGCTACCTTGAAAACAAAAATCTTCAAAACAAACCAAAAAGAGACAGCAACTCTCTCTTTCTCTCTCTCTTTTACTTTTTCAGTTCAGGACAAGTTCTCGTAACACTTTGTTAATTATCTTTTGACTTTTTCATTAACTTGGTTATTATAATTATTCGTCGAAGATAAGTGTACTCGTACGATGTATACAACAACATGCTCTACTTTCTTATTATATTTTTATATCGTTATTTTGTAATTTTATTTCTTTTCTTTTTATTTCTTTTTACGAAACGTGGATAGAAATTGTATAAATAGGAAGCCATTTTTTCTTTCGATGATTTAAAAAAGTATCATCAAAGGTAGCATGAGTGTGAGAGAATGAAAATTGTGTTTTATAAAATCGTTATTTGATGAAGAAAAGTGACGTAGAAATTTTATCCAAGTTATTATTTAATTAATTGTAAAAATCTGAGTACTGATAAGAAAAGAAAAGTAAAAAAGATAGGAAAATATTTAAACAAAAAAATACAAAGATAAAAATAAGAAAACAAACTCACGTGAGTAGTCCAGGATTAGGATCAGCTTGATACCAAGAATACTGTGGCATGTAACCCGCGTGATGTGGCGGTGGTGGTGGTGGAGGTGGATGATGTCCAGGCGTGTGTGGATGATGGTGAGTATGTGGTGGGGCATGGGGATGAGGATGGTGTTTCATCTCACCCGGCCAAGCGGGTGCAGGGGGACTCTCGTTATGCTGAGGCGACATCTCGCTTCCGGGACTCGAACTTCCGGGGGTGTGACCACCACCACCACCCCCCATTCCTCCTAGGTACCCTGTCGTCGGACTACCCGAAACAGAACTTCCACCGCCTGTTAACATAACCGGCCAATCTTTGTTAACTCGTTAAGATCTATTCTATATCTCTTTCATTTTCTATTACAATAATAATCATCAGTTTTTAATCATACGTCTGAGTTGTTTTTTTCTTATTATACTTATTGTTGGTTATACATTTAAGTTACAATATACGACGTTTATGATCATAAAACAAAATTAACACCAGAACTATTTAACGTGTTTTACGTTTTAGTAATCTACACACACACATACACATATCTTTAATAAAGTATTGTTACAACATTAACTTGTAGTTCTAGTGTTAAAATAACTTAGCGATATTTGTCGATGATAGTAATTACCTCCTTGCATGAGACTACCAGGTTGACCAGGTTGAGGTGAAGGGCCACCAGGTAGGGCAGTACCACCGGCTAACAAACTACCGTGTTGACCACCACCTCCACCCCCACCTTGTTGTGCCGCTTTCATCATTTTCTTATACTTGCTCCTCCTGTTTTGGAACCATATTTTCACCTGTAACAAAGAAAATATTACAAACATTAATAGGGTATACATTCGTATAGATCTTTGGATGATTTTTATTTTTTTCCAGTATGTGTGTGTGTGTATATGTGTAAGCATAATTTGACAATTATTATCGAAATTGATGATACGGAAATATCAACGAATAAGAAGAAAAATAATAAAAATAAGAATAAGAAGAAGAAAGGAAAAGAGGTACGTTAGTTTCGTAATCATTCGTGTCGTTCCTTCTACCTACACACACATATAACATAGTCCTGCAACGGAGTTACCAATGCGCATGTGCACGACGACTGGGATTGCACATGCGGTATTTTTTGTCTTCTCGAAGCGCACACATGCGCCGTTTGCACGTGACGTTCTTTCAGCTCTTACGTAAGCTTTAGCATCGTATCCACTCGCGAACTACGTATCTACGTGCAAATGTATGAATATATGTGCATGAATGTGTGTTTGAATGTGTGTTTGAATGTGTATGTCCTCAACTTCGAAGAAGAGGAATATTCCTATTTTATAGGATAAGCCGGATCAATCTTGAAGATCATTCTTATGATTTTATGCGAATTTTGAATCCCGTAATGAATGTATGCTGTAAGCTTGCATTTTAATGCACTCCAGTGCATGAACTAACTTATTGTAAGTTAAGTAATACTTTTTATTACTATACTTGGGGATCGTGTATATATTTTTGATTTTTCTTTTTTAAATTCATATTTATTCGCTGTTATTGCAACAGGTATCATATCTCACTCGTTACGTGAGTGTGTATATGATTTTAACAATTATTTATAATCATATAATTTAATAATTCTCTGACCTCCCTAAAATTGTTATCGTAAACAATCAATCCTAGCAATCTCAAACATCAAATCACTAATTTAAATTAATTCCAGTACTCTTACGGTAAACGACCAAAACTTGTCCTCCCATTTACTTCCAAAAAAAAAAAGAAAAAATACAATAATTCCGAATAAAAATATAAAAAATAAAAAAAGGGTTTGAATCAAATAGTATGCAACACGAGTATCACTTTAATTAACAAAACTCGGGTGCGGCCTTAGAGGTGCGACGAGTGTTGAAGTTAACCAACGACAATGATGAGGAGTATAGAAGTGCATTGGAGAAAGGGAATGAAAAAAAGATAAAAAAGGGTTACGTAGGAGAAAGGATGGGGAAGAAAAAAAAGGGTTTTAGAGAGAGAAAGAAAGAAAAAGAGACAGAGAGAGGGAAGAGAAAATTCTCGAAGAAGGAGTACGAGGCGTCGTCACGTCAAAACGAGTTCATTAAAACCGCAGTGCGGGCTCGGCTTTCGAGCACAGAAGAAACGCACCGTTCCGCGCTGCATTGTTTCACGTTTTATATGGCCAACCACCGACGGCAAAACCTTACCCTATACAACTACGTGTGCATCATGTATATAAACATACACATATTAAACATAGATTTGTTATATTGTATACGTGATCTAGGAACTCTTCTAAACTATAACTCAACATACATTTAATATTTTATGTATGTGGTGCAAGAAATTGTACAATATTATAATTCGGTTTAGTTAGATTGTTAATTAATGTTTGTTTTGTTATAATTAATAAAAATTTAGTATACATTATGTATTATACATCACGTATAGAGATGTACATATTAAACACATAGATTTGTTATATTGTATTACATGATCTAGTAACTTTATACTTTATAAGTATTATATACAATTTATATATTACATACGATGAAAGAATTCGTATTCGTTATTATTCCAGGTTTTGTTAGATCATCGTGAAATTTGTATTCGGTAATAGGTAATAAAATCCAAGATACGTCCAATAAACACGATTATAAATTCTTCAACGTTTCGTTCAATTATTCGAACTATTTTCAGCTGACCGGAAACATATAGCAACAGGTTATATAATAATTATCATTAACTGATACAAGTCTCATTTTTATTTTTCTTTTATCTTATTATTACGATTGTTTTTAGATGATAAATATTCCATGTGTTTCTTTATTGACTCATAAACAAATAATTACATTGTTTAATTTTATTCGTTATTATTCTAAAGCGTGACAAATTTCAATTTCGCATTTCACAGTTGTCTTTTAAACGAGACTATTAAAATTAAATATCAATTATTAACGAGATAAATGTTCTACATTAAAAATAATATTGAATATTTATCTATCAATTATGAGATATGTTATTTCAATGAATTTGTTAGAAAGAAGAAAATTCGATATAGGAATAAAAATTGAATTTAATCGCGTCACGTATGAAAGTAGACAAATAAATTTAAACAAAAAGGTTAACAAATGTCTGTTAAATAAAAAGATATGAGTTTAAAGTGAAAGAGAAGGAAGGAAAATAAAAGGGTGGTCAAGTGAGACTAAAAAGGTTTCGCATAAAAAGAAGAACCTTCGAGTTAGGTTAGTCTCTAACCCAACATCCTTGGTTGTAAATATCAATAAACAAAGCTGCTAGAACGACAGTTATTTTTCATTGGTTATCTTTTTCTAACACACTTTCCTGTCTTACTTCAGCTAACTTCCTCTCTCTCTCTATCTTTCTCTCTTTCTCTCTTTCTCTGTTTTACTTTGATTTTTTTGTTTGTTTTCGTCTCGACACGCGTAACGAAATAAAGCACGTCGAGGAAAGGGTTCTAGCAGCTCGGAACCTTTGTCGGTGCAAAGCACAGTAAACTTTTTCAACGAGCAATTAGAAAGAGATTTATTTGCGAGGCATGCCGAGGAGGTACTGCCGATAAAAGCCCTACTACAGGTTACGTTTGTTGTATTCTATTTTACCTGTGTCTCTTCTTCTTATTCTTCCTCCTTACCCATCCCACCTGTATCATTTTTTTTTAAATACTTTTAAAACGATACAACAGTGTAAACGATACATGGTAATAGTAAAATTCAATTATATTTCTTTTAAAAAACATTTACATGTTTTTAAGAATTTCTTGGATTTATCCAAACGTCTTAAAAGTTATTGTTTATGAGTTAAACTTAATTATGTTGTTTTGTTCTTAAAATCTTTCGATAGAATTTAGATATTTTATTTCTTTGTATTTGTTTTTTTCTTCCCCTTTGTAGAATGAATGCAAAAATATACTCGGAGGAGTAAGCGTACGCGCGATTTAATGGTTCTCGTTAATACACCCCTCCTGCACACTTCGTTACGATACTTTACCGAGCGAAGCTCTTTTTTATTACGCGTTAAGGCAACACCGGTAGCGTATCTGTCTCGTAAATCCAGTATTATATTTTGACGCCTGCCACGATCGTTCTTGAACGATAATAAAAATACGGAACGCTCGTTGCGTATGCGATATCTCGATTTACACGTAACCTTTCTAAGTTATTTCACTTTTTTTTTCCTTCTTTCTCTTTCTCTCTTTCACTCTCTACTTTTCTTTTTTTTTTCTTTCTAAACTAAACGCTTATCATAGTTTTATCTTTAACTTACTTTCCAATGGGAAGGTAAAAGTTGTATTAAATTTGCTGAAGGAAAAAAATTAACATTCAATTAAATTGGCCGAAAACTTTGAGTCGAATTAATTGAAATATAGTTGACTGTATAAACAGAATACAATTTGTGCAGACTTTGTTTGGAAAATTGAATTTACTAAAAGAAAATATAAAACATTGAGTTGATTTATTTAGAAACATTGATCCCCAATTTAACCGAAGAAAAAATAAATTCAAAAACAAAATTAGTAATCCCATATTATTTCTTGAAATATTTGTGGTATTATTTTGGATGATATAGAAATAAAAACAGAAAAAGGAGTATAGTAATTAGTATTTAGAAATCAATTAGACGTGGACTACATTTAGTCGACATTCTCACAATCGGTTTCTAATTCCGAGACACGGAGAGAAAGGATTCCGAAAAGGTTTGAATTCCAGAGCAAAGGAAAGGCAAATGGCGAAGAATCCGCATCGCAAGGGGAAGAAAAAAAGTCTTGGACGGGTTTACCGAAATGCATGCAAATGCGCGTGACGGAATACATACATAAACAGGGAATGAGGAAAGAAGGATAGAAAGAAATGAAAGGAAGAAATAAGAAATAGAATGAAAAAGGGATAGGGAAAAAAAAGGAGAGCTAACGTGAACCAAGTGAACTGGTTTTATTAACTGAAACTAAAATTAAATTCCATACAAACGAATAATTAAAAAAAATATACTTTAATAGAAAAAACAAGACATAAAAAAATGTTAATTAACTTAAAATAACTTAAAATTGAAATTAATAAAAAGCTTATCTGAAGAAATATATTTTATTTTAATTTAATAATTTTTGTATTATTCAGCTAAGTTTTAAAAAAATAATAATTTCAAAATATATCGAATAAATAATAAATAAATAAATATCTAATAGAGTGTCATGTGAGTGCATATTAAATCAAGCGTACGCTTTTATTAAAATATCGTTTGAAAAATTTCAAACTAAGGAATAAGAAAACAAGAAGTATTGAGTTTGATATGCACCGATCTTAACAGAATAAAAAATAAAAAACTAAAAGAGAACTGGAGATAGGAAAGATCGCTTCCGTCGTAGCTCGAGGCAAATAACTAACGTAAGCTTAGGGTTGCTGTCGATATCTCTGATGCATACTCAATGAGAATATATATCCTAAGGATAAAATTTTAAAAGGATAAAAACACTATAAAGAAAATAAATATAAAAAAAGAGTATGAGTTATCTACAGACGAAAAAAAAAAGGTGAATGAATTTTCTAGATTGTATAAAAAAAATTGTAAAAACAAATAATAATAATAATAATATACTAATAAATAAATAAATAAATAAATAAATAAGTGAACAGTAGAAGGAGTGATTATACTCATTTCAATATTGATGAAAGGGAAGGTACGATATTTAGATATAATAATCTCTCTTATGGTTGATAGGAAAAATGTATCTTCTCGAAGAGTAATCGACATACTTTAAGAAAACTTCGTTATCGATATAATAACTATATATAACTATATATATATATATGAATATAAATTTGAATACTTAAACGCAGATGAGGAATTGTCGACAGATCAACGACAACGACAACGACGACGCACGATGGTGCGTTAGTAAATTACACGGAACGAACGTAAGTGGCATAATTAGTACTTCGGAGAAGTATAGTCCTTGACTCGCGATAACGTACTTACATACACACACACACAATTATATATATATGTTTGTGTATGTTGATGATAACGGTGCATCGTTTTACTTGAGTTTTTGGCCAACGCAAGCGTGCCCTCCTCAGCCTAATTATCACCAGGCGTGAGCGATAAAACTTTTATGCTAGCCGGCTTTTGTATTCAAACAAGCCAACATGAAACCACCAAGACATTTTTCCTTCCTTACTCTTATTCCTAATACTTATTACATACTCAAACACGTGTTAGAGTTTTACAATTAAATTGATATCATTGATAAATATCTTTTCTTTTTTTCTTCTTTTTAAATTCTTTTTAATTTTAACTTTTACTTTTAAGTAATTTCTTATTTTTATTTAGAAAAATTAGATTTTAGAAGCGGTTAGAAATTATGCGTCATTCGCAATTTTTAGTTAAAACGAAAACAACAAAAAAAGAGGTTAATTGAGAACGAACATATTATACTTAAACGATAACGATAGTAAACCGAGTAATAGCGCGAGTTAGATAAGATGTTTTCATATGTTAACTATAGGCAATTACTTTCCATTTTAACAAACTCAATTTTGTTTCAACTCTAAAATATAGATCTAATTTTATAAAACTTGTAAATTCCAAATATAGGAGATCAACTTATATACTCGTATAGAATTTTTCTATTTTCTAAATAATACTTATTAAGAGTTATGATGATCAGAAACGTATTAATGCAAAATAAGATCCCCGAGTGATACTTTAATATAAAAGGGGAAAAAATATATGCACTTGATTATAGTTTATTAGAATGATTGAATTATTTAGTACGAGTGTTAAGCTTTACTTGAAATTGAAGGTTACGAACGACCACCACCGGTTGTATCGTTCGTTCGAATCGAGTTATTCCCATAGTGGATCCATTTGGTACGGTGAGACGGGGGAAATGGAGGGAAGGGGATGAAAGGGGGTGGTTAAATTTCCCCCTCTAGCTAGCAAAGCT
Organism: Mischocyttarus mexicanus; assembly: GCA_023678845.1. Classification (NCBI taxonomy): domain Eukaryota; kingdom Metazoa; phylum Arthropoda; class Insecta; order Hymenoptera; family Vespidae; genus Mischocyttarus; species Mischocyttarus mexicanus. Next base: position 2,879,028 of record JACGTP010000014.1, on the reverse strand, counting down.
ACCTACCAAAGCTCCCCGAGTTTCTGAATGATCCAATCTGTCCGCACAATAAATAATCACGCGTATCGTTGCTATACCGTCCCACCTGCGGCACACGTTCCATCAAAACCCTAACTAACTAATTTTATCATTCGTTCACGTAGTTTACTAACCGTTCTGTTCGATTCCACATTTTTACACGCCCTATTTCTTTTTTACATTCCTAATTCCGATTGTGTTTTTGGTAGAAAAATATTTAAAGATCTTCATCCCCTTTTATATTATTTTTATACATTTTACTCGTATTTGTTTTTTTAACATCAAGCTTATCAGGTGTCTTATTGAAACAAGAAATCAATATTTAATTTTTATATCGATGAAACTAAATTGCAAGATTTTATTAAGCAACTATTCATAGAAAATAATTAATTAATACAAAAATACTCTTATCTTATTTATAAAATCTATGACAAATAAAAAAAAAAGAAGAAGAAGAAGAAGAAGGTTGTTATTAATTGGTCAAGCACATTAATAATTATTACCCAATGTGATAAAAATCGTGAAGAGATCTCCATTAGATCTACGATCAACGGTACGTCATTCATCATTCACTATGCAACGAGGAATATCAATCTTTCTGTCTTCGTTGAATTCTTGTAGTTACTTTTTAAACAGTAAGACGAGACGATCTTAAGTGAAATTCGAGGTCGAGTGTACAGTTAAATGAAAAGAAAAAAAAATGTAAAAAGGAAAAAGAAACAGCTAAAAGAAAAATGAAAAAAATTCTTTCGACGAGGGAACGTCATTCCAGTTCGATGATCTATAGATCATACAATAGCTGCGTGGAATACGTTATGCAAAATCGAAAGTCGAGTGGAATGGCACGGTTGGAACGAACGTTTGGAAATATGAAAGAAGGCCACGTTCGTTTGTACGTTCGTTCATTCGTTTATTCGTTCGTTCGTTCGTTCGTTCTTTGAATTCCTAGTTTATCGATCGAAGTAGAATTTATCGTCTATGAGACTTCAACTTCGTTCCAACACAATGAAAAATTATTAATCCTATGATGTGTGTTACGTTCGAATGATGTTACAATTGGAATAAAAGTATTCGAGATTCCTATCGTCATTTCAAATTCAACCCCTTATTAATTTTTCTCACCATTTTCATTTCTTAAGTAACAGATAGTAATCTTAATATATGATATATATAAAATTGCGTTGTGTGTGTGTGACATATTTCGGATTATTATTCGAGGATTGTTTCTTCATTTAATTTAATCAGGTTTGAGGAAAAATGATTTGATCGTTTCTTTTTGTTTTCTTTTAGTTTCTGTAATGGAAGTCTGTAATTTAGGTAAATGTTTAGGTTATTGGAGTATATTGAGTATTTTTAATTAATTTGATTTGAACAAGTATTGACAGGATTATATGATTTGTAGTTGTTTATTAATAGTTCCTAAATACTGGGATTACATTTAATGAAAATTTTTGATTACGTACAAATTTAGACAAAAATAATTATACCAAAAACATGAAAGAAGGTGCAAATGACGATGCTAACAAAAAAAAACACACAATGAGAGAGAGAGAGAGAAAGGGGTTTTGGATCAAACTTGATAAAAGCGTGTAAAATTTGGTTGGTCGCGCGTGTCACATTTTTTAACGACATAAGTGGGTAGGTATCTATAATTTGGATGAGGGTTGAAGTGAACCAGAAGAGAGAAATAGTAGTTGGTGGTGATGATGGTGGTGGTGGTGGTGGCGTTGGTGGTTGATGAGTAAGTAGGTGGTGGTAGAACGGGGGATTGAGGGGAGAAATAATAATAGCCGCGTAAATGCGTCACTAGGGCCCCGTTCGAATCGTTCATTCGTTCATTCGTTCGTTTCGTTCGTTCGCATAATGCTATAATGCTTCTTCTTCTTTTCTCTCTCATTCTGTCTATCTGTCTGTCCTTGTCCGTGTAGATATATTTTTTTTATTCTCATTTCGTTCACTCGCTCACTCCCACAATGCAACGACGAAGCACGAAGGCTGCTCCTCCCCCTCCCTTGGAAACAGGGGCCCCCTCGTTGCCTGCCGTTGCTTCGGCGGTTCCCACTTCCTGCCTGGCATCGGTGATGCGCAGTGCCACCTCGACAACAACGAAAATTCCCCAACGGTGCAGCGGACCTCTTCGCATTGTTATTTATTTACTTTTTTTTTTCCTTTTTTTTATTTTTTTACCACTCATACTATTTTCCCACTAAATATTTTTTTATCTTTCTTCTCTAACTATATATATATTATTAATTTATAATGTATTTTAATATTAGAATATATTTTGTATTTATCATTGTAATTTATTTTTAGTTGTAAGTTAAAATAATTGTGCAATGTATTAATTAGTGTTGGTAGAATATTTGTAGATTGTTTGATTGTTTGACGGTTGTATATCAGATTGATCGAGTTTGATTTAAGTATGGTTTTTATACTAATAAGTTTGGAAATTTTTGGTATAATTCAATATTTGTTGATCCTAATTTGATATAAAGTACATTATTAAATTATTATTATAGATTACAATTTCATACATGGTATTGCAGTAATATAACAAATTACATTAACAAAAAAGAAAGTAAAAAACAATAACACTAATACTTTACAAACTCCAATCCTTAGATAACAATTTATCACCCTAATTAAGTCATTCATATTTTCTAATCGAATAAAATTCTAATTAAAATTAATAATTAAACATCCATCATTAAAATATGATAATATATTCACGTTAAAAATTCATAATCCGACACTGTGATGTCAGTTATGTCACGTTTTTTTTATTTCTCTTCTTTCATGTTAATACATGTATATGTACATGTGTGTGTGTGTTTTTTTTTATTCCATCGCTCATTTCAAAGTTCGTGCAACGATGCGCACGATATTAAAATGAAGAATTGCGGGGGTGGGTGGAAGTGGAGGTGGGGAAGAGGAACACAGGGTTTGATAGGTGGGCTGAGGGGGACTAAGGGGGCGATATGGAGGGGGGAGGGTGTTAGCAAGGGGAAAAGTCCACGCGGAAGCGCAACGAAAAGCTTTTAATCGGACCCGTCGCGCTTTGTTACGATTATGCGAGATTACGATCGCAGAAACACAGTTTGGTGAGAGAGAGAGAGAAAGAACAATCGTTCACTTCCAACACTGTTGGCGGAACATTTCTACCGTGGTATTTCCCATTTAATAAGCACTATACATACATACACGCACACATTTTAGAAATGAACGCACGTTTAAAAATGATAATTTTGATAAATTAATTGCCAAGCTCCAGAAAAAAATAAAAAAAAAGATAAATTTACCAGAACGTGTTCTCCTTTAATGAAATTATTACGATGTTCAATTCCCTTCCCCCTTATTCTGTTCCATTTTAAATAAAAGTAGGCTGATGAAATATACGTAGATTATGAGCGTTTTAATTTTACGTTAAATCCTGAAATGTTTGTTTCGTTATATTTTGTATGAGTGAAATATAAAATATTAGTACTCAATGGTTGATAAAAAGTAGGAAAATAAAAAAATTGCTAAGACTTGAAAATAGATGAATCAATTTTGGTTGATGAAAATTATGCGATTAATAATTTAGGATTTCAGCAAAAGAATCTCTGAATTTTATTTCATTTTGTATTCCTTTTTTTTAGGATAACCTAAAAACGAGGAAGAGATGAGGAATTGGTTAAAATCGAGAAGACGAATTAGTATTGAGATCACGTATCGTAGTATAAGACACTCAACAGTTGACGACACAACACGATTGACACCGTGAAGTGTTGAATACATGAATGAAGTGTTGCCGGTTTTACACGAGGAGACCTTACCAACATCGTTCGATCTTTTGTTTAACTTACATTTGTTCTCTCGCATTCTTTTTTTTTTTCTTTTTCTTTTTTGCTTCCTTTCCTTCCTTCTTTTTCTTTTCTTTTCTTTATTTTATTTATTTCCACGCATATTCATATGTAAGTCATAAGAGCCAGTTTTATGTGTGTTACATCATACGTCTTTCCATTCTTCTCTTCATTCCTTTTATCTTACATTTCACACCCTTTTCCGTCTATTGGAATACCAATCGATGATGCTCATAACTTTCGTGTTCTTCCTGTTTCCAATGATAAAAAGGATTATTTTTACACTGTCACGGTATATTGATAAGAAATGATTTTCTATTTGGTTTAAAATCAAGATTTTTGTTTAATCGCACCAATTTTTAAGGCATCAATAATTAATTTTAAGATTTCGAATAAAGTGAACCGAAATGTTATACCAATTTTCTCAATTGGAAATCTTCTCAAGTCAGATTTTCAAATTATTTTTTTTCAATTCCGATTTATCAAAGAGTCGAAATTTTAATTGGAACAAAACTTATATTAGGCTAATTTAAAAAACACCTACTCATCGTAATAATTAGAATCAGAATAAAATAGATAATAAAACTAACCGCGAACAAAAACGAAACATATATGTAAGAGAGGTAAAATAAAAATATGTTTAGGACCAAGCTGCTAAAAGGAGGCGTCGTCATTGGATAAAACGTGGACCTGCATTACGTGAGAAATCTGAAGGCACCGTTATTGTATATCGTACCGCCTGTCGTTCGCAAGACACAAAGGCCCTATTCATCCGCATGCAATCGCATGCATAGGAACCGATCCTGACTTCCACAGTGTACCCCCTTTCCCTCCCCATCTCACCCGCCACCCCTTACCCCCTTCAATGAGTCCCACCTCTTTGAATCGTTTCGCACCGTTCAAGTCCTCTGTAGCCTGTGAATATCTCTTAGGCTCGTTCAACCTCGTTGCTTATGATGCTAATAGTTCAAACAGGATGCTTAGACACTTTCAACATATTTTTATATTCTTTATAGTAACGGTTATCTAAAAGAAATCATATATTTTTTAATCAACCCTATATTAATTATACAAAATGTTATATTTATTAAACAGGTTGTCTTAGAAGTTTTTAAAAGTCTTATGAATCATTTGAAAACGATCAACAATTATTGTTTAGTAATAATCCTAAAAATCTTTTAAGTAGATCGTGCATTTGGTAAGAAAGAAACTGGTAATTCAGAGGGCCATGAAAAGTATTAATAAGGAAAAGTTAAATGACCAAATTGGACTTTGGTAACACATCTCTTGGGTCCCGATATCTCAATCCTGTAATGACTACAGTGTCTATGTTGTTGTTGTTGTTGTTCTTTTTTCTTCTGCTGGTTTTTTAAATCCTTTAACCCCAATTTAGGAAGTGTTCGTGAACACAGTTCAGTTTTGTTCGTGCTCGTAGGCTAACTAAACGTGACTGAACAGGTGTGCAAGCGCATACGTGGCTGATTTTCTTCTCTCTCTCTTTCTCTCTGTACTTTTATTTGAATCTTAACATGGTAGGGTACTAGCATGTCCATGGCCTGGCATCCGTCTATAGACCCATGCGAGTTAATACCATCAATCCATCCATCCAACTACTATCCCATCCAGGTTCCCGATTTCCGTAAAAGTCCAGAAACGCTCTCGCGGTCCGACGAAGCGCGAAGCCGGCCCCGACTAAGAAGCGGCTTCTACAAATGGGCTTTACCGTTTTCCACGAAGTAAAGGGTAGCGAACCACACCGTTTGTTGTTCTAACCCAACGTTTATGTATCTTCTTTTTTATCATTGTCCTTGGTATTTTATTTCTATCCCATTCTTATAACTTTTCTTTTATTTTAACTTTGAACACGTTCAATCTAAAACTAGTCTCTTCAGAGTTTATCGATTCTATTTGTACAGTTAGTGAGATAGAGAAAGAGAAAAATACTTGATTACATCTTAATCTGTAAATACAAGTATGGGGTTGACTCGAAAAACTCGACTAATAAGATGACACATAACTTCTGTTTTACTAATTTGTTAGCTATTAGATTAAAGAGTTCTCTTTTAGTATTCTTCATTTGGGATATCTGATTTTTCAGATTATTTCTGATTATCCTTCAATTAAACAAAACTTATATTAACATAATTAATAATCCATCATTAATCTTAACAAAATTAACCCTTTTCTTAAACTATGCATCAATGATACCAAAATGAAAACCCAACAACTCAACAATCAAACTTCCACATAAACCAAAACACCATACCTCAAAAAAAAAATTTATCAGTAATACCAAAAACAATACAATCTCCAATACTACTAAAAAAAAAAATTAAAAACCAAATTAATACTAATGTTTTCAAGTATCTATTATACACGGTGTGATATATAAAAAAAATCTAAAAAGAAAAATCTAGAAAAACAATAAGAATATTTTCCACGTATGACAATGTTTCTTTCCGTGGCATAACGTAAACGTGACCGTGGCTTAGTGGGACGCTGACCACAACGTAGGAACGACCCAGGGGACGAGGATCTACACCTCGATGAACACAGCACGACAATCCCCTTGCCCCACGCTCATCCTCGTCCAACTTGTGTGCACCTCCTCCTCTTCCTCCTTTACCAAGAAGAAGGTCCCTTCTTCTCTCCCACCTCACCCCCCACCCTTCTTCTATTACTCTCTACCTACTCCCTCCTCCCCAACCACCCCCCCGCCCACCTCGTTCCTCTACCCCGTTTACCCCTGTTGTCCCGTTCTTCTCTCACAAGCAGTTTTCTATCCTCCTATTCTCTTTCCTTCTTTCCTTCTTTCGCCATCGTTTTCTACTCTCTTGTCTCATTCTTTTCTCTTCTGTTCTCTTCTCTTCTCTCTGCATCGTCCTCGAGCTCGTCCACCACGATTGTCCGGTAAACCATGCTGCGAACCGCTCACCGTGACGAAGGTATCCACCTACAAACGAGCACTCCGTCTTACCATCAACGATTCTCTCTCATGGAAACCTTCTTTGCCAATGCTAATTTCTTTCAGGACATGGGAACATTTTTATTATCATTTTGGTCACCCTGTGTTTTATTAACATTAATTCCCAATTTATTGTATTTTTTTCATTATTCTAAATAAGATGTTGGTTTTTTTTTAAATCACTTTTCATTCCGTTTGTTCTTCAACTTATTTGTTTCGTTCATTTGTTCATTGTCATCGTAAATCTTGTAAAAGAAGATTGATCTGAATAATCTCTGAGAAGACTCCTCTATGTTGTTGTTTGCCAATCCTTAACAAATTGTAGGCACCTCTAATTGGACAGGTGTGATAATTAACTAATTGTACAGAATGATGAATCAATTAAGTTGTTCCTAAACCTTGGGAAATCCGTGTTTAACCTTTTTCTTACATCTTATTACCACAGTAGTCTTAATTATCTAAATTGTTAGGGTATCAAGTGTTATTTTATTGTTCATGAATATATTCTCGACGTTTCTAATTGGACAGGTGTTATAATTAGATTGATATTTATCAACTTTTTATCACCGATTGTTGCTCCAACAATTTATAGTCATCTTTTAATCATCTCCGACTAAACTCTTTCTTTTTTTTTTTGTCTTCTTCATAATTATCCCAGCGTGGTATTTGATCTTCAACTATTTGTATTTCTAATTAATTAGACAGGTTATGTTCATCTTTCTTCATCTAATTCTGTCAACAGTCGTTAAACCTTTTAATTAATCATTTGTTCAAAAGAAACCTTTGAAATATTTCGTCTCTCTTAACAAGGATTTTACATTGAAATAATTTTAAATTTGTGTAAATCATTATTCTGGATATTAAATCAATTTATTAAATCCTAAATCTGGAAAAACAATTTTTAAATAAGATTTTATCGAGGAATATTTATATACATATATATTCGTTATAGTTAAGCTAAGATTATAGACACATTTAACGATCTTTAAACGTCCAAGTGATGCCACTTATGGCTCGGTAATACGTCGTATTTAATTTACGACGATTTAATAATTTATCAGCAATAAAACCTTGTTTAAGTACTTTTTACCGATCTCATTAACACACACACACACATACACACACACGCTTACGAGTTTGAACTCGAATGACATCGATATTAATTTAAAAAATTATTACTCTATTTAATTCTGATAATTTCTCAACGTTTACAAATCTTTCATCCGATAAATCAAACACGACCTTAAAAAAAGAGACTAATTTTTCATCTAATCGATCATTTGTGACCTAATTATAATGACTTAACAAATAAGAACAAAATTATAACGTTGAATAATACAAAATTACACACAAAAGTATAAAAAAATATACAAAAAGTTGAAAAAGACTTTTCGAAACAAACCAAAAAAGAAAGAAAATTCTTCAAACCAAGCTCGAGCTTTTCAGGTCAAATGTTAAATTAATCCTCGAGACTAATTCGTTGTGCATTGCCGAAAAAAAATGTGCCAGTTTTTACGAAAGTGGATTAATTTAAGTAGAACAAGAAGAAGAAGAAGAAAAAATGCACAGAAGGTTGTTTCCTAACATTTAGGGTGTCTGTTTTCGGCTAAAATCAACCCAGAAAAATACTGATTTAGAAAACAATTGTGAAATGAGATATAACAAATTGAATACATTGAAAAGAAATTGCGTGACAATCCTCGAATAAAAAAAAAAAAGGTAATGAGGAAAAAGAAGGGGAGTTGGGTGGAGAAGTGAGGTAGGGTTTCATGAGATCTATTTGAATTATCCAAAGTACTTATTTAGGATGTTATCCAAGAAGCCAAGAGAAAACTGGAAGGGTAATTTCCGAGCTGTTGCATCGATTCGTAAAAATGTGGATGGTTGGAGGAAAAAGAGGAGTAGACCCGGTAAGAAGAATCCCAGTTAAAATAAGAGCAAGAAAATAAAAAAAAATAAAAAGAGAAAGAAAGAAAGAAAGAAAGAAAGGAAGAAAGAGAAGGAAAGATGAAAAGGGGGTAATTTTAGTTAGGTTGGCAGTAATTTCACGCTTTTACTCGGCTAGCTTAGTGGTGAGTCGTTCTCCTGGAAAATGTCGTCTTCGTAGTTTCATTCTCTTTCTCTTTCTCTATTTCTCTCTCTTTCTGTTGCTCTCATTCGTCTTTCGTAAAGGCCTTCGAGTGGGTGAACACACGAAAAGGAGTAGACCGTACAAGTAGATAGTTACGGGACATGAGTTCCTCGCTCGTAGGATTTTATCGCTCCAGAAATCTTTCTACGGTATATACTTGCTTCTACATATATGTATAATATAGATACATATATATATATATGTTCATTTTCCCTTATGTATATCTATATCTAACTACATAACGTGTATTTATGTTGGTACGTATGCGATGCACATAACGCAGAAGACTCAACTTAACACCGGTTAAGATTCCCAACTGTTTAGCCTATTACCGCTCGTTCTAGGATTTATCTCAAGCCTAGGATGTTACTCTTTTTTTTTTTAAAGTGGGAAGGTTATACCAACGGGAATGCAATGAATGCGATACTAAACATCCTGACAAGATGCACCACGGAAACAGCCGGTAAACTTTGTTGGATTTTTACCGCACATGTAAAATCCAACGTTCATCAGCTACCGTGAAAAGTGCTACGTTTTAAAACTATTTCTATAATTAATAGTAATGAAAATATGTTTCATTTTGCTCAACATTTTATTTAGAAGTTTATTCAATCTTTCAATAATTTCAATAATTTATATTCAAATTAGTATTTTGTTTTGATCTTTGGGTTTTTCAGTATTTTATTTTAAATTGTATAGGATGAAGGCGAAATTTCGTAGATTATTTTTATGACGAAGATTAAAGATTTATCTAAATAATTATATTTCATTTTTATTCGCTAATATCGTAGAACCTGGAATTAGGTTAATTTATGAAATAACACTGCATCATTGCAGTCGATGCAAATATTGAAAATAAGAAATACACTTTAATATAAAATAAAATATAAATAAAAAAATAATAACAATTTATATTATTTATGGAGAAATATTTGAAGTAATCAAATTTAATTGTAAGATAAAAGTAAGCAAATAAAATGTATTTAAATGACATTAAACATACTTCATAATCGTAAATTTTTCGAAACTAACAGGATTAGATAGATAACAGTACGAACGATTAGAATATTATTTCTCGTAAAGAGGAAAACATAACGAAGGAAATTCTTCGACTAATGCGAACGTATGAGTAACGGAGTGAAAGAGAGAAAAAAGAGCAAAAAATAGAGAGAGAGAGAGAGAGAGAGAGAGAGAGAGATGGGAAATAAAAGGAAGGAAAACGCGTAACGAGAGAGGAAAATTACGAGGCCGAGATACCGGCGGCAAGCTGTGTTAAATTCTCCATGGAAGCTTCTCTCGATCGGTGGTTTCGATCGTTTGTAAGAAGCCAACAAGCGATCGACGATAATATTACTATGGGATGCGCCTCCAGGTGTAGGCGTAATAAATTGTTTGCTTATTCTATTGAACCTACGCGATCCCAAACAATGAATAGGAAGGATTTTCCAATTTCATTTTGTTACCACCTTTTTTTCAATTAGTTCCACATTTCGTTATCCGATTAATCAAAATGTCCAAATACACAAATAAATATCAATGAAATAATTATTTAAACATTTTTGTTTAATCAGAATTAATCCAACACTTCTTTTGGGTATTTCATAGAAGCTAAATGACGTTTTCTTTTAATTAGCCCGAAAAGATATGATTGAAATGGTGCAAAAGAAAATTAAAACTTTCATGAACAAATAGTGTATGGTAAATGAAAGATACAAAACTAATACTGTATGTTAACACAAGTATCAATTTAAAACATGTTTACTTATATACAATCGAGTTCTTTTAAAAGTATGCAAATGAAATAGTATGCAAATGAAATTGTATGCAAATGAAAATAAAAACTTTCATGAACAATTAGTGTATGGTAAATGAAAGATACAAAACTAATATTGTATGTTAACAAAAGTATAAATTTTAAATATGTTTACTTATATACAATCGAGTTCTTTTAAAAGAATGCAAATGAAATAGTATGCAAATGAAATTGTATGTAAATGAAAATAAATACTTTCATTAATAATTAGTGTATTTCAAATGAACAAGATAATATGTTTTAAAACATAAGAATATCAATTACAAATATAAATATGTATATACAATCGAGTTTTTGTTTAAACTAGATATATTTAATAACCATATTGATGACTAATGACATATAATATAATAGATAATAAGATTGAAAAAAAAAAGGAACTATAATAAATTTCTAATCGTTTATTATTAATGATTATTTTTTTGTTCCTTATCATTATTATTATTATTGTTTAATAATATATAGATAATCAGTATCTGTACGTACGAGGCCAATGTCTTAGCACTCAACGATTAATCGGTAATTAACTTAGGCGTCCAAGCGAAACCGTCGGCTATGGGGACGCGTGAAAAGAGCCGCTTTATGTGGTCCGTGTTAGAGAACTTGGATAGCTTCGAGATATCGTCTATCTCCGGCACCTCATGCTGTCTCACGTGAGACCATTGTTTCGTCTTTAACGGCAAGGTAATGTTATGTAACTTGTCTTACGAACAGAGAATAAAAGAAGAAAAGGAAGAACAAGAAGAAGAAGAAGAAGAAGGTGGAAGATGTTATCGCAGAACACGATCACCATGGCTAACTATGATACACCGTGTATTACTCTTTCTCTCTCTCTCTCTCTCTTTCTCTTTCTCTCTCGCACTTGCCTACGCTCATTCACATAAGTCTCCAATAGTAATCTCTTTCTCTCTTTCTTGTAAATATTAGATGTATGAATAAGTGAATTTCTTAGAAGCGTGGTAATGAAAGTGAAATTCATCATCAGCGATTTTGTTCATTCCATTTCTCATCATTTTCAATTATTTTTTTATAAATTACCTTTTTTTTATTTGTTCTTTTTGTCATTGTATTGTAAGTTGTCAAGTATGAAATGCAGCAGTAAATTTCAATTTAATTATGTGCATTTTTTTGCTCAATTTCATCATACTTGACAACCTAATATTTTATTATTCAATAATTTCATTCGCATCAGTTTCCAATATAGTAAGTGTTTTTTTTTTATTGTTAATCGAATTTTTTTGCAATTGGAAATTTACATAATATAATAAGATTCTACTTGTTTGATTGATAAATAATATTCCGTTGGTTGAATGATGTAAAATTTTTTAAACATAAGGAAAAAAAAAATATCAAATTAGTATCTATTGAGATAAATCATTGTTCGTGATGATGATGATTGTTTGATTGATAAACACGTTGACATATTTTTAATAAGTAAAGAAATCTTATTGTGTTATTCGAAATTTTCGCACAGTTGAACCATTTGGAAGACAATGGTAGTATGGAGTTTGACCTTAGGGAATCGTTTTCCCGGCGCCTTTAAGGCGCACCTTCATTAATCTCAATCGGTGAGTCAGAACCACAGAACAGAGAAGAGAACTTTCATCGAGGCGTGGGGGCCCCACCATCTTTCCTTCCTTTCAAAAGAACTTAACACATACTTATACACATATACCAAATAACTTGGTAACTTCTTGGAATATACGAGAATGAAATCATAAATGTCTATATCTCATACGTGAGAATATAAAATTGATAATCGAATTATTCATGAATCCTGATAGATAATATCGCTAATGATACTAATCTGATCGTAATTACAAAGAAGTATTTCAAGTTTCATTACTACTTGTTTTACAAATTTATATCTTGGAATTTATTATTGCAGAGAAAGTTATGCTATTTAATTAATTATTAAATTTTTTCATCCCTTCATCAATGATGATAATTATATTGGAGTATTATATATTAAAAGAAATTTCAATTGTATTCATTCTGAAAACATTCATTTTTTTGAAATAAAAACCATATAAATACCAATGAAATTTTGAAGTAACAAAACTTGAAACATTTATCCAATCTCCAATGAGAGAAATTATGAGAAAAGATAAAAGATGAAGTATAAAAAGAAGAAGTAAAAAAATAACTCAACATCAGGTAGTGAGGATCTTTGTCCTGTTAAATGATCAGAAGGGAAAGCCGTTGAATAAAAGGTGAACGTATCAAGCGAAATAATGCAGTAAACAAGTAACCAACTAAGTAAGCAAGTAAGTAAGCAAGCAAGCAAGCAAGCAGGCTTGGGAAACGGTTAATAGGACAAATTACACTAATAAAAGGTAACAACGTCGGCCGTTTTCACGGTAGAATAACAATGGGGCCCCGCAGGTCCATCTGAATATTTCTCCCTAATGCTACCGAGTAATACTACTCTACCTCGTTCATTCGTTCATTTGTTAAGAGTCACGTTCGCGTGTTACTGGCGAGTCCTCAGTAGCGGACATGCGCGCGCATTATCATACGCATCAATGCGTACAACTCCGCTCTTCGTCTGTCATCCGGAAGGGTAGGTCCTACACACACACACACGCATACAGAAACACATATATGTACATACACGAAATATACTATACCCAACTACTATCATTGTATTTGTGTTTCAAAATTGTCTTTCGACAGACGACGACTGTTGCTTTTGCTGTTACTTGTTCCTTGTCCCTGTGTTGTTTCTGATGTTATTTATGAGGTTTTTATATATATATATATATATATGTATAGTATAATATATATATATACTACTTTAAAGGAAGGTTAAAGGGGGGAAAGAGAAGCAACCAGCGTGTCGACGACGTACCATTAAATTCGTTCTGCTACCCTGAACTCAGCAATACGCTTTCTTCTTCCTATCCATGCACGGGCGAATTTGTAAATTATGCTTCGAGCTTCTCTAGGAATTTTAATACTACTTTTTTCCTATTTTTCTTATTTTTCTTCTTTCTTCTATTCTCCCAAATAAACTTCACTCCGATCTAACCTTCTTTTTTTTTTCTAGTAGGGATATAGTTTTTTATCGAAAATATTGAAATATCAAAATTATTGGGGTATTAGAAATCGAGTCAAATGTTTCATTGATAAAAAGAGTTTATTCGATCAAATTATCGATTTAAATTAAAGATATTAGAATATTTTTTAAGCTTAACACTTTTAAGCACAGAAATCATTTAAAAGACATTAAAGTTATTGAACATGATTTAAAGGTACGTTAATAATTCATAAATATTTAATAAGATGTAAAAATAAATATGAACAATAAATTAACCATTAATTCAATTCTAATAGGAAACCACTCTTGTACATCTGACAATTATAGTTAACATTTAATAGTCATAAATCACATTAAGCCGATAATTTATAAAAAAAAAAACATAACGAATGTTATTAATCATACAATTGTTAACTGATTAAAAATTCAACAATAATTCATATTAACTCCAACCTTGTATTGTTAATACGATCGTATTAAAGATAAATAAATTAACAAAAGAAAAAAATAAGATATATTGGGTATACCCATCGAAGATTATCTTAAGATAAGATAAATTCTCTTTCATTCACATTGGTGAAAGCCACGCGCCATGTTTCTTTTGTCATCGTAAAAAGAAAAAAGTGCTCGCGTGTTATTGGAGAAGAGAATCGATCGCTGTTGGCGGTCTCTTCTTGTGTGTCTTCTTGAAGAAGAAAAAAAAAAAGGGGTCCCGAATATGGGGGACCGTGTTAAAAGCACGCTTAATTTCACCGTGACATGGACAGATAGAAGAGACAGAAAGAGAGAAGGAAAGAAAGAGAGAGAGAGAGACACAGAGAGAGAAAGGAGAGAGGGGAAACGTGATCGCGTTCCAACCAATCAGAGTGTACCAAGGATGACGAGTTGGAAAAAAAAGAATCTAACCAATGGTTCTCCTTGTGGCCCTTTCGACACTCATCGATAGGTCCGAACCCTTCACGCTTTTCTTTTTTATACACTCCGATAAAATGGCCCCCACAAAATTTTACTACGTAACCTCGAATTGAATTTTATAATTATTATTATAATTATTATAATTATTAGAACATTTATAATTGTTATTATTTTGTTAATAGATTACATTTGTTCCGTACAAAATTTTGATATTAAATAAATTTATTCAGTAATATCAAATATAAATGATTTTAATCAAATCGTAAATTATTTTATCATACTTCTGATTGATTTAATATATCCAATAAATAAATAAATATAAAAATTTGTAGTATTTAATAATAAATACGATGATGAATTATAAGAACAAAAAATAATTTAGAAAATGTTTCTTTTTCAGATCATGATGAGAGTAGTAGTAATAGCAGTTTGAAGATCACCGATGGGTAAAACTTACTTGAGAGAAAACTGTACACGGTTTGCCGTTGGAATGGGCGGTCCAAGGTAAAGTAAGTAAGTACTGACTGAGTCCGACGAACGAAACCATAAAGCTTCCCTTCCATAGTGTCTAACGACTAAGATGGTATTCGCAAAGGAGAGTTTAAACCATAAAAGAAAGTCTTGAAGTTTCGTACCTCTCGAAAAGGAAACCTTCTTTACTCGTAAAATTCTATTCTTTTCTTTTGTTTTTTTTCTTTCTCTCCTTATATATATTTTTATTATTATTATTATTATTATTAATATTATAGTTATTTTTATTTTTGTCTTATTTTTTATATCTGATATTTTTTTATTGTTGGTATTTAGTATGGGAGTACTTGCTTGTTAAGTACCATGATTTCGGTCCACTCTTATTCCTTTTTTTTGTATCTTTTTTATTCTTCTTTTTCTTCTTCTTCATCATCTTCTGCCTATCTCTCTTTCTCTCTTTTATTTTATTTCATTTTGTTTTTTATATTTTTATTTCGTTTAACGGTCCAACTCATTTAACTCGCACCTCGAGTTTTACACTTTTGATTATAGTCGAGTCGAGTAACGATCCTTCGCGGTGGCTAATTATCTAATTTTGTGGACTAGTAGCTACGTTTTTATTATTTTTAATACTTAAATATCATTTAACTCGTTTATTATATT
Organism: Mischocyttarus mexicanus; assembly: GCA_023678845.1. Taxonomy (NCBI): domain Eukaryota; kingdom Metazoa; phylum Arthropoda; class Insecta; order Hymenoptera; family Vespidae; genus Mischocyttarus; species Mischocyttarus mexicanus. The sequence goes on along the minus strand of JACGTP010000014.1, from coordinate 2,863,170 downwards.
CGTATCGGAGTTATTATTTTCATTTGGATCGATATTTCATTTATGTATTAAACGATTCAATTTTATTTGATCATTATTCTGTTTTAATGGTTAACATTGGTGCGAATATTTTGTTCGGTAACTAGTATTTTATAGATTAGGTATTTTTTAGGTTAAAATTATTTACTATCATCTATTTAAAATATTGATAATATCAATAATATAATATAATATTAATAATATTAATTATTTATCTATTATTTAATTCAATACTATCAACTTATATATAAAATATATTAATATTTGAATACTAATACTGACCCAATAAATAACAAACTTTATTAATAATAATAACAATAATAATTTATTGCATCAATTGCATCAAAGGATGCACAAAAACTATTATTTTTCTCTATTAAACAATTCCTATCAAATAAAATATACAATAACCAAATCCAGGGGGCCTAAAAATGATTGAAATTTTTACTTAATAATTTTTATACAATTAAGTGAAAAATAGGATCCAATTAAAACACGTACAATTGTATAATCTCCAAGAAATATATATAAAATAAATAATAAATATCATATGATGAAAAAAGATAGAAAAAAAAAAATGATAAGAAGAAGAAGTAGTAGAAGAAAAAAAAATATATAAAAAAGAAGAAAAAGAAGAATGAAGATTATATGGTAAAGTGAAGAGAGCAATGGCCGGTACGATTTTAATCGACAGATCGTAACGAGCCGGCCTCATTAGCTGGTCGCCCTTACGACTTTGATAATTAGGCCTCCTACAGCAACCGGTCGCTCGAATATATCGTCTTTCAACTTCCAACATACGGAAGAGGATCTTTCGATTCTCTCTCATCCAGCTTCGTCATCTTCAACTCAACTCAACTCAACTTAACTCAACTCGTCTTACTTAGTCTTCATCTTCGTCCTCTTATTTCGAGTAAAAGTGAACGAGAGTGAATGAGATGATCAAATGTTAGAGTATCAGAGAATGTATGTGAATATGAGAATGTGTTTGAATGTGAAAGAAAGAGAAAGAATGAGAGAGAGAAAAAGAGAGAGAGAGAGAGAGAGAGAGTCAAGATGGAATTTACTTGTTAAAGACGTTAAGCGAGCGTAGATCGAGCTTCTCCGGTTCCCTTCGTGTTCATAAGCGTGAGCACGAAATCGCAAGGAAACGATCTTTATGACTTTGGAAGACTTTCGAAGCTCGTTAAGAACACTCAACCAAAGGTGCCCCTCTTTTGTGACTTTTCGTGTTCGTGATGGTGATAATGTTCGATCCTTCTCTTCTTCCGCGTGAAACTTTCTGTTTTATAGAAAAAAATAAATAAAATAAGGGGGAAAAAAAACCTTGGACTATAATCCTAATCATAAAATATTATATCTGTTACAGTTTTCAATTTTTCAATTTTTTTATTTTACACTTCAACCATTTACCTTTCCTGAATTATTCAATTATTTTTCCAAACTTCTTAATTTTGACATAAGTGTCGAATAAAATTCTTGATTAATCTTGACTAGCATTGACAGAGAGAGAGAAAAAAAAGAAACAATGTAACAAAATGACGATTGTTAACTAACCACGACCTTGACACCAATTCGATGATTACCAAGATAAAAAAAAAAGAAACACATATATGCGATTGTATATATTTTTTTTCTATCTTTCCGGTTTCTTATGAACCCTATAATCCTGTTGTTTTGCTTATTTCGAAACTCTTCTAATCCCTCTAATCCCTGTTCATTTTATTTTCTGTACATCTCTAACTCGGACTTCCGAAACTCGTTAAAAATTGCGCGTTCAAACTATCTCGGAAGTCGCCATCTTCTCTCTCTTTCTTTCTTTCTCTCTTTCTTTTGAAGGCGAAGCTTCAACGACCCCGCCGAACGCGACACGAAAGTGAGATAGCGATCCGACAAGTTTAATTAACTTTGACATTGCCTTAGCGTAATTACGAGAGTCATTAAAAGCACCGTCGGCATTGTAATTGAGTTAAGAAAAACGATTCTAAAAGAGATCCTATTCTTCGCACATATATCTTAACACACACACACATATAAATATATTTTTATTAATATGAATATTAGGTTGGTTGAAAGAAAATGTCGAATTTTCCTATTGAATTGTAACCAAAAATCCATTAATTAATAAATAATACAATTTAATAATGTTTCCAATAAATGGTGCACACAATCTGTTGAAATTGAATACCGAATGAAATAATGATTTATTTCATATAATTGACATTTTATGAATAATAATAATAATAAATATTTTGCATAAAATTCTATATTATTATTCGATTATTTAATAAAACGTTATTAAATGATACAAATATTTTCTTAAACTTAAACTAAAAAAACAAAAAACACAAAAACTTGTTCGAATAAACCTTTGACAGATTTTAGTTATAATTATACAAAAATATTAACAAAAAACTTGTATGTATTAAAAAGTATAACAGATCGGTTAAGAGATATATTTCATATACACGGGGTCAAACGAATTATACGATGAATATGCATAAGTTTTTACTCATACATATACATTATTATACATGTAATTCATAATTGTATCGTCCACTCCCTTCTTGGCATCGTCGTGAACGACTCTGCTTGCATTTAATATCAAGTTTACCCTGCTATTTCGTTCATCGTGTGTGATTCTTGGAAAGAAATAGAAATAGAAAGAAGGAGATAAAGATGAATAAGAGATAAATAGTAAAACGCAGTTAGATAAAAAAGAAAAACTAGATAGATAAGTTAGATAAATGGTAAGAGAAAGATAGTTTCTTCTTTTTCTTTTAAAAAAAAAAAAATAAAAAAATAGTCTCCTGTGTCGGCACTTTACTTTGACAGAAAACACAATTACCAAGAATTCAATCTAATGTCTATCTTATGCAATAGTGAATGCACTTATGCACTTGAAACAAAAGACTAACTTACTATTACTGACTCATACATGTTCAACCAAGCGGAATTTAGCCCACAGCGAATATCACAATTTTTTTTTCTCTCTCTCTCTCTTTATTTTATTTTATTTCTTTAAATACATATTCTAATATTAAATTCTTCAAAAAATATATTAAATTATTAAATATTATATATTAGTTGTCGCAAAAAGAAATCCATAATTATTATGTTTATTTCGAGCTTAAAATAATGGAGGTAATATTTTGTAAAGTAAGTTTATCTTTTCTTCCCCCTTCTCTCGGTGGTGTGAAACGTTTTCACGAGGGATGACTTAATTTTTAATTTTTTTTTTTCAGTATATATCTGAAGTATGGATGTGTATACTTGTTTTATTAAATTATTCTTAACACAATTTAATAAAAGAAATTATTTTTACGTTTAAATCAAGCCACCATAAAAAAGAAACACTAACTTAAATATAAAAAAAAAATATACTAGCATAACACGTGAATCCTCCTCCAATAAGGAAGTAAGTAAATAATTCTTTGTGTCTTTCTTTCAAAACCAAAAGTAAAGAAACCAAAAAAGGGGGAAAAAGATGCGTGGTAAGATAAGCATGTGTAACAAAATATATATATACAAGTAGTAAAGACATGTAAAGATAAAAAGTATTAAATAAAATAAAAAAACAAGAGAGAGGAAAAAGGTGGAACGAGTAAAGTAGAAGTAGAAGTTTAACATTAGCTGCTAGTGGTGGTGGTGTTGGTGGTGGTGGTGGTGGTGGCACGGTATTGATGCATAAAACGTGCATATTTACGAAGCCTGTTTTCACGGATGTGAACACCCGGTATGCGCAGGAAGGTAACCGGGCCCTGGACTGCATCACGACCGTCATTTATTTATTTTACCCTGGCGGATGGATAAAACTTGTTTACGGTACACGGCCAGCGGCGGCAAAACCACCTCTTCTACTCCCCCCAACCCTCCACCCCACCCCAATACTCTTCCTCTTGCCCCCCATTCAAACCCCCGTTCAAACCATACTCCTCTTACTATCTTTCTCTTACGTTACCTCATTCCCACTCGTTTCGCATCTCGTTTTCTTTTATATCCTTCCTCCCCCCCCCCCTTATTTTTTCTTTTTTTATATATAAGTTCAACAACGATTCGCGTTGAAGCTCGTGCAAACTACTATACGAGCATAACACCGTGGATTCGTTTCTTAATGAACGGCGACAGGATCCGACGCCGTGGAATACGAGCTGACTTTTCTCAGCTACTACCTGGAGCTTCCGTTTTGTAACACGAAATGAGATATGCACGCGTTCATCGTGTAATAATATTTTTTCTGCACGAGTGTGTGTGTACGTGCACGCGTGTGTGTGTGTGTATTTTTCTTTCCGAATGCTATATTTTTGGATTTATTTATTTTATATTTTAATTAGTACTTTATTTCTTTCGAAGAGGGTAAGATTTTTGATAAGGTTCATTAAGTTTAAAATCATTTAAAGTTGAATTTTACAGTTGAGTTAATTAATGTTTAAAATGGATTTGCAGAATGAAAAAATGAGATCATATTATGTAGGTTTAGCAACATTTGGAGAACGTCAACGATAAAATAGATTGCCGGCTGGTGCCCGCACTTTTAATCCTCGTGAATTCCCGTCAAAATGTCGGTTGCATGTCCGACGAATGTTCATCGCAAACGCATCATGTGAAACGAACTCGAGCTACACTTCTGCGGGTAACGAATCTTTCTTTTTTTTTTCTTTTAATTTATTTTAATTTTGCTTTTATTTTACTTTCTTCTCCATACGACATACATTTCCCCCTCGTTCTGTTTAATTTCATTCAATCGCGAAGACTGGTGTTGGAAATGTGCTGTTGTAATTTTTCATTACGTTCGTACACAGTATGATTATTATTATTATTTATTATCCTAATTCATGTTTAACAAAATTTGTTGTTTCTTTTTTTGATTTTATTACAATTCCTATCAAATTCTGTCCTATTTAAACGTCAAATTTATTTCGAATCAATATCAATTTATGTTAATATTATTTATAAAACAATTTTGTTAAATAAAATAATGTTTGTATAATATATAAATAATAAATTTAGAATTAAAAAGATAATATATTAGTTGTGTTATCGATATCTTGAAGATAAAATATCGTAAATATTAATTTGGAAATACTTATAGAGATAAGAAATGATTTAGACCAATCGTGGAATATAGTAAAAGTTTGAAGAATAAAATAAGAGGGGTACCGTGAAGACGGCATTTGTCCTCCCACCCGTAGACGGGCCCTTAATGGGTTTTTAGCCGAGGCCGTAAAACGCATTAAAACTCGTACCGATGACGAAGGGGAGGGTCCCTCCTTGCCAGAAATCAGGCTGTGCATCAACGATCCCTTTTCGTAAATTCGTACAACAGTGGTACTTTGTATCTACGTACGTGTTTAGATAATACAACTAAATTCTAATAAAATTATTTCAATCATATCATTTTATTCAATTCACATCGAATAATAATTATTCATCTCGTGTTAATCCATTTAATTTTTTTATACACATTTAAAACTTTATATATTTTTTAGAACTATTTATTTAATGCTAAATAAATTTATTTTATTGTTTTATAATTTAACAATATTAAATAAAGATTATTAATATGGGTAGTGTTGTATATGGGGGAAGAGAGTATATATTTGGTTAAATGATTTTTTAATTAGTATGGGATATTTTTTAAATTTATTCCCATAATAAAATATAATTCCTATATATATTTGAAAAGAATAGTATTATATAAATTTGTAGATAGAAAAGTTTGAGAAACACTGTGAGGACCATCGTGGGCGTACCCATGGCACATCCCATATACCTATAGACATTATATACTGCTATTCGCTTTTCGTGTTTAGGCGCAGTCCTCTGGACTCTCTTTCTCTCTTTCTCTCTCTTTCTCGTCCCTGCCAAAAACTCCCGTGGGTAAGACGATACTAATTTTCTATTACGGTGCAAAAGTGCAAAAATCGCCATTATCGTGTGACGTAAATCGGTTACACCCAGATCATTCGGAAATATATATTATACTATTTTCGGCTCGAAATACATAATATAACAATTAATTATGATTTATTTTTATATCGATTATCACCAAATTAAACAAATTTTAAATGAATATTATTTTTTATATATTATTTTAAAAACATTCATTTAAAATAAGAAAATATCCAACAAGTATAAAACCAAATTGCATTTACCGTATTAACAGGCTGTTAATTATAAATAAATATCTAAATCATATTAAAATGAAAAGAAAAAAGATTTCTGGTAATTACAACAAATGGATTGTAATTTAAATATATGTAAGAAATCGTGTTAACTAATATCAAAGATTTGTCTATTGAGATGTAACGAGTATACAATGTAACACCCGCTGATATTGGCAGCTAATAATTAAAACCATGAAACAACTTAACGACTAGTTAAAGCAACACCGACACAGTAAGTCGAATCTCCTTTTAACGTTTACATTCGTCTCACTTTTCTCTCTCTCTCTCTCTTTTCCTCTCATTTTCAACCAAGAGAACCGTCTCTATTTTATAAAACGAGTTAAATATCGACTCGGTCATTCCATGCTAACGGCTTTCTGATTAACAAACTGAACCCGTTTCAGGTGATTTAAATTATACCGTCATAATAAACGATAGTGTATTACGTTTTACTACAACGAACCAATACCTAAAACCAACTATGCTCAACACTTTAACCATCGTTTAAACGATTTTAAGTTCTTGTCATGCTTTTAGTAACGTACTTTAATTGCTTACTTTGAATAAACACATATATACATACACACAAGCATACACACAGAGAAAGATCAAATGCATTTGTTTAACTCATAACAACTTTGTACATAGTAATTTTTAAAATAATTTTTAATAATAATTACATTTCATAAATTCTACATTAATTGCGATAGAAAAATTAATTTAAGTTTGATTTTATTATTTATTATTAAATTGAATGAAAAAATTTTCGAATGAAATATAAGAAACAAAAGTATTCAAATTGTCAAGCATGATATGGAGCAAATTTCAATTTAATTACGTGCATTTCTTGATCCATTTCATACTTAAATCTAATAATTCATTATTATAATACGAATATAACATAATTCGAGACACCCTTTCTCTCTGTGTAGTATGAAACCTCATATATAGTTAGTATAATAATATAATAGAAAGAATTACACTTTCACCTAACATCGTGATAGCGATGTTTCTTTATTTTCCTCTTTCTGCCCCCATCCTTTCTAGTTTTACAAATCAATGGAAATTTCTTCGCATTCATAAGACACACATACCACCTACACTTTCATTGATTTTCATTCTATTTTATGATACGTACGAGAGGTACTGAAATAAATCTATTGTTAAATTATTTCAAATAGCTTTCTACTCCCCCTCTCCAACCCTCTTTCATCGAAGTTAAGTTGACACCGTTCTAAGGATTATACTACACGCATTGAAGTTAGTATAAGAAAGTTAAGTAAGTATAGTAAGTATAGTAAAGTAAGTATATACCCAGTAGATGATTTCGATCGACAATATAAACGATAAATTAAGAATTATTTTAATACACCTCCCTTCCCCTCACCTTCCTCCTTGCTCCCTCCCTCCCCCTCGCCATTTTAACCCCCTGTTCTTTACTCGACGTAATCTATTCTCGTATCTCTTTCCTTCTTTTTTCCCTTCTTCTTCTTTCTCTCTTTCTCTTACTTCAAAACCACCATATTATCTTACTGCTAGGTGTATCTTTTGTCGAACTATCTGAATAAAGTATAGCTGGTAGACTATAGTAAAGGAATATTATCGATCCCATTGTTTTTAAGCTCGAGAGTTTAGATTTCCAACGACTTGTGTGTAAATATACATTTTTCAATAATTATTAGTATTTATTTTTTTTTGTTCATTTATTTATTTAATATTTTCCTAAATCGTTCTATAATATTATTTAAATATCCGCACGAATTTTAAAAAGAACAATTCAACAAAATTCAGATAAAAGTAACCATGATTCTTAAATCGCGTAGACTTAAAATAAAAATAAACAAATTGATTCATGTAATACTATCAAGACGTTATAATACTATCGTATTCAAATGATCAAATTCTAAACTATTAGTGTTTAAAGAAAAAAAGAAAAACAAACGAACAACCCTAGAAGAAAAAATGAAAAATAGCAACGATAAAAAAAAAAAGTTTGGTATCTAACGACATAACAGTACAACTTAATTCGATAGAATTCTAATCAAACCGTACATCAAAAGATACCGCGTACCGAGTAAAGAAAAAATCCTGACGCAAATTGCAACCGAGAGTTATCGGAAAAACGAATCGAATAGTAAAAACGTAATACAACAACAACAACAACAACAACGTAACAGCAACAAGAATAAATAAAATTGAAAACGTATCTAAATTAAAAGAAATAAATTACTTTTTTTTATCCTTTTTTTCATACACGTTAAGAGAGTGAAAGAAAAAAAGAAGAAGCATGACGATGAGAGAGAAAAAAAAAGAAAAGTTAGAAAAGAGAAAGGTAAAGACAGGATGAGTATTTGAAACGTGTAAATTGCTATTGGGACCCGAAGAGTAGTTGGGTAGGAGATATCGATCGAGTATGTATTAATACATATATATTCAAATATATGTATGTATGTATATATATACACGTAGTAGTATAGTCCGAAACAGGACTAACTGGAATACGGTATACACGTAGCTGTAACGACGATTGAGCGGCATTAAACGAACGGATCCGAACAACCATAAATCAGATCGGCGTACGCTCACTCATGCGCGCGTACACACACACATACACACACATACACACACATACACACACATACACACACATACACGATCAACACAACACGAGTATAGAAAACTATACATCACAAGTTGACTGTATCCTTCTCTTTCTTTCATTCTTTCTTCCCTTCTATTTTTTTTCTATTTTTATTTTTCTTCCTTTTTCCAGAAAACGCGTTGGATTTCTTCGACGTTAGGCTCGGTGATCTTGCCTCGGTTAGGTTGAACATAAATATTCAAACGTCTGGTAGAAAGAGATAGAAGATATTACGCGTGTCTATCCGTCTAACTCGTCTAAGCATGGTAAGGATGATCGCACCTGAAACCTCTTCTTCTTCTACTTCTTCTTCTTCTTCTTCTTCTTCTTCTTCTTCTTCTTTTAAAGTAGCTAGCTAGCTAGCTAGATAGGTAGCATGGTTGCTTGCTTGCTTGCTTGCTCTCTTACTTGCTAGGTAGAAACTTCGTGTATCGTACCATTCCTTGACTGTAACACGTCTTCCGTCATAGACGATGCTTTTACATTATTTATAGGACACCTTTTATGGAATGAATATATACTCTTCCTACGCTTTCAAATATTCTTATTATTCTTTCCAATCGTTAAAGTCTATATCTGGTGTTATTCCAGTATACAACAATAGCAACAACAACAATATATCTTATTTCTTTCTTTCATTATTTTCTTCATCTTCTTATATTTTATTAATGCTTTATCAAATTTCAGATCAAATTGCATATTTCATTAAATGGATGTCAAAATGAAATATTGGTGAATTTGTTTAATCGTTTATGAATTTCTTATTGTTTACTTATCAAAAATACAAAAGTATGATTATAGGAACAATAAATATTACAATATTTCTTTAATATTATTATTACTTTCATAAATTTGTGATCTTTAAATCTCTTACAGGTTCAGTAATAACAGAACAAAATAGATACTTCAATTAGTTAACTTGTTTTTAATTTTTGTAATTTTAAAATTATCCAAAAGTTTGGACGATTGTATCAAAAACAATTACAATATCTTTTCTATAATACTTGTAATTCTTAGTTTTAAATCCTAGATTATCAAATCAAATCAAATTGAAATATGAAAATGGAGTAATGAAAGTACAAATGGAATAGCATCGATGAGCTTAGATTTTCTATATTTCTTTTTATGTTTATATTTATTGAGATTGAAGGGGATGATGATCGAGAAACCGGTGTATGTATATGTATGCGTATATATGTGTGTATGTGTTTCTAAGAGAGGAAATGCCGATCGATTAATCGTCGCGATAGCCAACGGTTTAATTAGCTGGTCAGCGCGATTTATGCTCACCGCTTGCAACTAGAAAACGAAATTTCCGTTTTATCTTTAAACCTGCCGATACGAATTTACTATGTCCGAGAGAGAGAAAGAGTGAGAGAGAGCAAAAAAAGATACAAAAGAAGTACTATCTTATGTCAGAAATCTTGAATTATTGTTATATCGAACTTTTAGATTAATTTCTTTTCAAACAAATATTTTATATCTTCAAAAATAATAATAATAATAATAATAAATCATACAAATAATATTTCGTGGTGTGCATCAACAATTTTTTATCTCAATTCGATTATATTAATTATACGATATTAAAATTTGAATTGATGAAATAAATATAAAGATAAATAATAAATGAACGAAAGAAATAAATGGTTGATATTAATTTATGTATCATTATTATAATTTTATTTAACAAAATTAGATTGTGTTTTGAAGAAACAGAAAATTGATAAGAGTGTTGTTTGTTTTTTCTTTTCCAAGCCAATTAAAAACGAAAGAACAAAAGCAAAAAAAAAAAAGAAAAAAAAGAGATCACAAATGATAATATATTGAAATGAATTATTAATACAAATAAGTATACTGTGACAAAACATGATAAATATCATATTTCAATAATATTTCATATACCGTCTATTTAATAGTAATTACACAGTTAATTGGCATTGACATTATTACACGTGTTCCATATCAATGTTTATTTCAATATTAACATAAATTTATATATACAATGCCTTTATTAATTGTCTTAAAATATTTTTAAATAATTATTATTTCTTCTTTTTTTTTTCAATTAAAATTATAATAAAAATATAATAGAAAAATAATAGAGAAAAATATTTATTAAATTCATTAAAAAATATGAATATTATTCAATTGAAATATTCTATATATATATATAAATATCGTTACGTTATTATGACTAATTTTTCTTCACATTTATTATGTATCATAAAATTAACTTGGAAAAAAAAAATAAGAAGAAGAAGAAGAAGAAAACAAAAAAAAAAGGGGAATACTTATCCAGCACGCGTACTTTGAACGAGTTACGTAGCTATCATAAGACCTTTCATACTTAATCGAATGTTTTATTCCACACTTACGCATAGAATGCTATGTAATACACGTATTTATATGTATTAACACTAATGTGTATAAGTATATTGTGAGATTGGATTAATCGAGAACTGATATTTAATATTCTTATTTCATTTATTACGTTTTCATTTTCCTTTGATCATTTCGTCAAATCGTAATCGTAAAAGTTTCTACTACATTGTTTTATTTTTATATTATTTAACACACAATTAACCCTAAAATAAATTGAAACTAATCAGTTACAGATTTTAATTATATTTTACTAATTAGATTAAAACAAATATTGATGATTATCTATCACAGAAGAATGATTTACTATTTAAGTTAATAATAAATGTTAATGTATAAACAAAACTATTAAATATTAAATTAATAGATTAATTGCAAAATATTAATATCCGATATTATTTTTCGTTAAAACATATATTAAATATTTGAAATTGTTTCAATAATAAGTAATATTTCCAATGTTCACATTAATCTAATTTATTATTTTTACAAAATAATAAATGTAAACATATTCTAATTAATTACATTAGAATAAAAATTCATTAATTTACTTTTATTAACACTGATTGAACACTATGTTAAATAACATACTAGAAAAAAAAAAAACAAGAAAGAGAAAGAGAATAGTCAAAGAACTTCCGGTCCTTCTTCAACTATACATGTCATTGAAAGGGCCGGATGCGTTATACAGTGACGAGTCGCGACCTTACGCAATCGCGCGTGTTACATACACACACACACACTTGTTACACACATATACAAAAATTCTTCTATCATTATACATATATATATTTTAACACACACACACACACACACATGAATAGAGTGACTCAAAATGTCGCGTGTCGTCGATTTTTCTATCCTTTTTCTATCTTTTCAGAAAAATACAACACAAATAAATATGAACACATGTATCTATGTATATGTGTGTTTCTATGTGTGTATGTAGAATGAGAGAGAGAATGGAAGGATAGACTTTGACGTGGCTTTCAAAGTGTAGATGAAGAAGAGTGGAAGAGGAGGAGGGTGTTGAGTAGAAGAGAAGAAGGAGGTTGAGAGGGTGTTGGTAGGGGGTTAGGAGGGGGATTTAGTGATGTTGTAGAATCACTTACGTAATTTCTTCTTCTACGAGTCTGTCTTCTTCGAGTAAATGCTTACGCATACTAACACATATTTTCTATGTGTTATTATAACCAAACGCGTGACTGTTATAACTTTATCGATGTGCTTGTATGTAAATGTGTGTGTGTGTTTTAACTTATGATATACATTGTATTATAGTTAAATATATTATATATTATTTATTAGTGATTGGTATAAATATTTAAAGATTTACAAAAATATATGATTTTAATATATTCTTAGTTTCCAATATTAAATTATTTAATTAATTTATTATAAAAGTTAGGGGATTGAAAATGTCATTTAAAATAATAAGAAAAAATTATTATCACTGGTAGGAATGTAAAAAATTTGAGAATTTAATATTAATTATGATTTACTGGTGTATTTGTAATTATATTTAATTCTTATATTTGTTTAATATTTCAAACGTACGATTTAAATTGTTAAGTGTGTTATGTTTGAATAAATTTTATTCGAGCAATATATTTCTTTAAAAGTACCTTTGTAAGGTATAATTATATTTTGATGTAAAATATTTAAGAAAAAAGATAACCATAAACAAAACATGTATATATGTGTGTGTGTGTTTGAATATTTCTATCAATTTGATTTATGCATTTAAAACAAGAAAAGAAACAAAAAAAGTAATTCGCATAGTCATAATAGTTATCGATGTTAATGCAACAAAAAAAAAAACAGAATTCCCGCGTAATTGCTCTGATTTGAGAAAATCCAATGGAAGTAAAGGATTTTTCCACGTTTCTACGTGTAGGATGTTTTACTTGACAAGTGATTTACGTTTAGATGTATCCTCCCCTTCCTCTTTCTCCATCACCTCCTCCTTCTCCTCCTTCTCCCCCTCATTCTTCATCTATCTCCTTCTTTTCCTCATCTTCATCTTCATCCTTTATCCTCCTACTTCAGTTTTTTTTTTTTTATTATTATTTATCTGTCTGTTTCTCTCACTCTCACTGTCTCTCACGGTTGTCTATGTGTCGACAGTTCGAGTACTTCTTTTTATGATACACACCGGTTCAAGAGAGAACACAGTATACTACAATGATTTTTTGTAACTTCACAAAACTATACCTTCTACGCTTCAAGTAACTCGTTTCATAATAAATTCATAATTCATTTACAATTGATTATGATTTAAATTGACCAATAAGTTCGTGGAGGTTTCTTTTTTTGTTTCTACGAAAGATCAACAACCAAAAATCATACGATTCTAATCAGTGAACATGATTTATAAGAAATAATTAAACAAAAGTTAAATTCAAGATTAATTTAAATTGAATTAGTTACTTTAGTATCACACAAACTCAATTTAAAAAGAAAATCAATTAAAATATATTTAAAATAATATTTGTTTAATAAAAAAATAAAAACATCATATAATTATATAAGTGTATATAAAATATCAAATATATAAATAATTTGAAGAAGAAGAAGTGTAATGAAATTCTTCGACTGTAATAGTTTTTAATCGTACAAAATAAAATCGAATTTTGTTGAAGTAGTATTAGTAGTAGTAGTAGTAGTAGTAGTATTAGTAAAGGTTTCTTTTACACGACCATCGAAACGCGTCACGTATCACGTTCTTCTACTATACTTCGACGAATCTTGAATGTTCTATAAAAGTTGGCACAGCCGGTCACACTGGAATTCGTATCGTGCGAGACAATGTACCTACCTACCGCATTGTTCCTACTTTTTCTAACTCTTGGAATCAATCCAATCCAATACAAACGAATAACCAACACGTACATTAAACTCATACCAATTCAAATATACCTACTTACTTACTTACTTACTTATTTACTTACTTATACTACGTTATTTTTCTTTTTTTTTTATATATATATTCATTATATAACTATTGAAAAACATGGTTGGTTTTGATGCGTGGATCTGATTAATTTATAAACGAGTTGAGAGTTGCGCATCAAAAACTGGAATTCTTAGAATTTCCGTATAAATCTGTACAAATCTGTGTGTATGTAAATGCCTACTCATAAACGCTAGTTGTGTGTATATGTGTATTTTTTTTTTTCTTTTTTGTTAGAGAAAAGTTGATCTTTAATGATGAATTTCTTTATTTTTATTCTTCTATTTCTATGAATGTGTGTTTCTTCTATATATATTTGTTTATTTTTTTCTTCGATTGATAGGAGTTTCCTTTTCCTTTAAGCATCTTACAGTCAATCGAATTCATTGTATTTGCAATTGATACGATACATGTTTATTATAACCGGTTATAAGGATATTCAGGATAATCTTAAACGTACCTAACGAGGTGCTGGCTTACTTCAGACTACTCGTATTACCTTTTTTATTTTTTCTTCTTTTTCTTATTATTTTTTTTAACCTTTTTTTTCTTTTTTTTTACAATCTGCAGGTATTTTTCCAATCTTGTAGATTCGAAATGAGAGAAACACGGAAATACGTTAATAAGTTTATATTGGATAAACGTAAGATTTATGTATGTTAAATAAACATAGATAATGTTGTTAACGTATACAATTTTATCTTACAAAAGATAATTGAATAATATATATATATATGTATATGAAAATGGTTGAAGTTAACGTGACGTAGATAAAGCCAATTAGTAAATATCTGAAATAGTTATGTAGAATACTAAGAATAAATTTCATTCGATATGTCAATTACCATTGAATAAGACGATTACGAGAAACGTTTTAATGGATGAGTTTTAACCGTAGGATCTATGGAAACTATACGAACATATAATATATACAACACGTTCTTGTTAATTCAAATTTATTTCATAATGTTTCTTTTTGTTTTTATTCCTTACGTTTATTTAAAAGCCCAATGTTAAGTTAAATGTTAAATTAAATGTTAAAACATTTTAAGAAGATAAAACCATTTAGATTTGAACAGAGTTCAATAATTCAATTCTTATTCATGCATTGAAATCTAATTAAAATATGTATTTTTCGAATAGGCTTTGTCTTAAACGCAGAGAGTTCAATGCTTGGCTAATAAAGAAAAGCATTGAAATCTAAAATATGTATTTTTCGAATCAGCTTTTAACGCAGAGAGTTCAATGCTTGGCAAATAGAAAAGCATTGAAATCTAATTAAAATAATTTTTCAATTCAGTTTTTAACGCAGAGAGTTCAATGCATGATTCAATGCATTGAAATATGCAAACCAAATGCTTGGTTTTTTTTTTATTAAAATGTAATTGAAATTTATACTTGAAATTTGTTTATCATCCATGTTTAGAGTTCAATGAATTGGATCTTTGGTATGAAATTTTATTTCAATTCAAAACTATAAATCTTGAGATCTTTTTAGCAAGGACACTTGTTTAAGATTTACTATAAGATATATGAGTGTGTATGTGTGTGTGTGTGGATGGTACGTGAACATGAAACGTAACGACCGGGTATCCGATGAATCGTTCGAATACCACTGGTAGCATCGTAAAGCTGCATTTTTCGCGTTGTTGAAAAGACTTAGCGCGGCCGCCCTTTTAAAATGTGAATTTAAAAAGGATAAAAAAAAATGTCCATGAGAATGACGAAGGACAATCTTTGAAAAGAAGACGTGGCCGTGACTGGATCATCCAAAAATTACTTTAACTGATTTCAATTTAATTTATTAAATTAAATAAATACACCCACACACACACACACACACAAATGTGAATAACTTAACTTGAAATAAAACTAATTTTTGTTACAATTAATTAAACAAAGTACACAACATTTTAAACAATATAACAAAAATAAAATACAAATATAAATAAATTATTTAACTTAAAATACAAATAAATTTTGTTAATATTTTAATATTAGCGTATGTACAATTAAAAATATCCATTTTCAAACACCCACGTACACTCTTTCTCTAACTCTTTACCTATTGTTAAATACGTATGGATATTTAGAGAAAAAAAGAAAAAAGGAAGAAAAAAGAGAAAAAAAGAGAGAGAAAAAAAAAAGAGAAGAATTGCTACGGTCGAGGGATTTTCTGACGCGTCGCATCCGCATGCAAGTTCTTACGCAACTAGCGAATAGAGGAGGACGCGATAAAGTCACCGTAGCTTCGTCATTCTCTTAAGGTCCTAACTTTATCTCATCTGTCTCTCGAACAAAATAACATAATAAAAGAAAAAAAAAATCGAAAGAAAAAATCCCATCTCAGCCCCCACCCTTCTTCCATGAGACAGCGCAGAAATATAAAACCTTCTCGTAAATATATATATTTTTTTTACATCGTAATAAACAATGTACAAAATAAAACAGAAGAAAACAATATTTCTCATCAAAGTTAAATAAAAATCATTGAATGTGGAAAAGAGGGGAGGAGGGTATCGTAAAATGATAAATCATCAGCGTCTCCTATCTTTTAGTACCGAAGAATGATCAAATAAAAATAGTATAAAAAATATTCTAATGATAGGATCATAAAATTAAAATAAAATAGAAAAACATAGAAAAGAGTTTAACCAATGTGGGTATTGTTTTATTGAATAATAAAAAAAAAGAATTAATCTGATGATCATAAAATATAAAAATCATACTTACGAGTTGTCAATATTGTAGATTAAACAAATATAGAAAAAGAAATATTAATATAATAATATGTAATAAATATATAATATTATTATAAATAATAATACATAATAATATATAATTAATGTATAATATTATCATAAAATATAAATAGCATGCTTATAGTTTTTACGGGTTGTCAACATTGTAGATTAAATAAATAAAAAAAAATAATGATATAATAATATGTAATTAATATATAATATTATTATATATAATAATACATAATAATATATAATAATACAATTAATCTATAATACAATGTAAATGAAATATTACTAGGAGTAGTGAGGATAAAATATAAACTCCCCATACACGTTTTACCTTTTTTAAGGGGGAAAGAAAAACTAGACGAATAAAATGAAAAACGGAAAATTGGATTATAGTAAAATTATTGCAAATGAAGTTGTTGTCCTGGTTAGGATTTATAAACGAGGCGCGAATCTCGCGGCATGAAATAGACGAGCAGGAGGAAACCCGTGGTGCCTTGTAATGGGTTGTGATGCCTGCTGCGTTCTCGAAGGAAAAATAAAGAAGGAAGGAAGGAAGGAAATAAATAAAGAAAGAAAGAAAGAAAGAAAGAGAGAGAAAGAACAGGTGCATGACGTCAGGTGGGCAGTACTTCAGGGCCGCGCGTGTTAAACAGAGAAGAAACTTCAACCTTTTCAACCTTCTCAACCTTCTCTCAAACTTTTTTCATAAAAAAAAAAACAAACAAAAAAATGAAGAAAAAAATTTAAACAGATCTTTAAATGATAAGAAAATTTTCTTATTTTTATTCAAAATATTCTTTCACAATCTTTACATTTCAGATTGTTTATCAAAATTATCGAACATTTATTGTAATCATTTCAAATGATTAATATTTATTATGATTTTGAGGTTTATTTTAAATAAATATATGTCTGTTGAATATTAAATATAGTTTCTAAAAATAATCTTTAATATATATATTCATATTTCAAATAAAAAAAAAGAGATCACGCAATTATAGATAAAAAGGGGGAAAAAAATGCAATTAAATAATCTCAAACAAACTGTAATATTATCTTGACATATTATCATAATGAAGTACAACAAAAAAATATTGATCATTTGATGTATTTAACAATAGATTTCTTATGAAGTTGATATCAAGTAAAATGAAATTAAATGAAAAATAAAGGGTAAGATATGGATGTGGAAACTAAATGACAACGATGAAGATGAGAATGAGAGAGTGAAAGAGAGAGAGAGGAACCATGCTCATAAATTATCTACCAGAAGTATACTCGGTGTATTATATTACGTAATGACTTGTTTACGATCGCACGTAAACACCAATCAATGAAGCAGCCTTACGAACAGTGAACACAAATACATCAAATCACACACACACACACACACACACACACACACACGCACGTATAAATAAATACATGTATATGCATTTATATCTGTGTGTGTGTGTGTGTTTCTTAACTCTTCCGACAGATCGGCAAAGACTTCTTCTCTTTACCCTAACGCGTTTCTCCGTATGCGGTAGCGTGACCATGAATTAGTGCAAAATCGAGTTAGGATCTCGCGTAAGATCGATTGAAGAATGCACGTGTGATATAAACTCCAGCGATACCTTTATTAATTATTTATGTCGAGTTGATTCTTCCTTTTCTATCTTTCTCTTTCTTTCTTTTTCCCTGTTCGCGTGTATATATGTGTGTATATGTGTGTTTGGTTCTTTCTCACTCATTCTTTCCCTTTAAGGAAGAAACGAAGTGGCACGCGATCAGCAACCGATCTGTTGCTGATCGGTAACAGATCGGCATTAACTTTGCTATCTTTTTCTATGGATTCAAACTCTTCTCGCTTTCTTTCTGATCTTTCTGATCATTTTTCTTTTTCTGTTTCCACTCGTAGTAGTATTTGCCGATTTAATCGAGAACGGAAGATTTAATCTTTAGAATAATTATGTTTCAACATTTTTTTATTTACTCAATATGAGATTAATATTTGTTTCTCATTGTGAGATTGAGAATTATTTTAATAAATGATTGGAGGATATATTATTGAGTCATCTAAAATGAATAATTTAACGTGTTTCTTTTTTTAGTATAACCCAAATTGATTTCCTGTTCTGCCACTTTTGGGTAGAGTCCAGTTTATGCGATCCAATTTTAACACTGATTGAATTATCATTAATGGGAGATTAGTAAATTTATTTGCAAGATTAAAAAATTCATTTTGAATAAACGATGAATAATACATCTTTTGATGTAACCGAAATGATTTTGTTTCTTCCAATTTTCGTAGAAAACACATCATACATCTCCAATAACTTCTTCATAACCTCAAATTATCATCGACAATAGTGAAAACATTTTTTATTTGAATAAAAAATGTTATCTTTATAAAGTTAATAAAGATTGATGATAGGGTGAAGTAATTTTAGACAACGAAAAAATGTTGTTAATAAAATAAAATAAAATAAGATAAACAATTTAACGGTTGAACCAAATAGTTTAGATTTTTTGTGTTTTTTATATACATGTTTCTATCTCTCTCTTTCTTTTTCTTAGAGAATGTTTTGTGTTTTTTTTTATTTTTTGTAGAATCCAGTACCAGTTCGCGATGTAAAAATGTAATTAAAGGCGAACTCGCGGAGTCCATAATGAAAGTGGATGGCGACCAGTGACGGTTCTCGAGTGAATGACGCCCGAAGGCCACGAAGGTGCTGCAATTCTTCTATGTATGAGTAAATAAGTTTCTAAGTGTTAGTTAACGCATAGGAAAGTTGAATCTATCTATCTATCTATCTATCTATTCTATCTATTCTATTTATCTATCTATCTATCTAACTATCTTTATCTTAACTTCTATCCTTCATTTTCTTTTTACTTTTTATCTCAACTTCTATCCTTTATTTTTCAATCATTATCTTTCTCCAACTCTTTTCTTCTCGCGGAAAGACCAACGTTGGTTCGCCATAGAGGCCAAGGAAAAAGTACTACGACGCAATACTTCAATCCTATCGATCATGATCGTGTTACTAACACTATTACAATTTATCTCAATTTTGTTAGAAAACTTCTTAGAATCGATATTCCCATGATTTATTACTTCGAATAAAAGTGAAATACTATTACGAATGTTTATGGTGTAAGATTTATTTATTAAAATATCGGATGAAGCTAAATATTTCTGATATATCCAAATACTGTTTTCAGGTTTTTCAATTTTTCATTGCAATCGGATAAATTCAATTTAATTACAAACTTGTATAAGTAAATATAAAAAGAAAAATTAAACTATACTAAAGCTTGAGCATTATCATGAAACTTGCAACACTATGATCCTTAAAAAATAATAATCACGTGTTAGAAACAGTATACCCTATGATTAGAAGAATCCAATTAGAAACTATAAACCATTTGACATTCACAAAGTATATCAAAGTAATATTGGGTTAGTGGAAAAAGAAATGTCGTATTTTCCCATTGAATTCTGGCCAAAAAACCGACATTTTTTTTCCACCCCGAGACAATATTATTTGAGAAACATTGTAGAAAATAATAAGAATATTTTGTGGTATCGTAAGATTGAACAAAATCTTCTCTTAAACTCGTGTACGAGTAGCAGCAGTGTTCCAGTCCGTTGAAGATCCGCGACAGTCTGTGCCGCTTGCTTTCCAAGCCGTAATTGGGTCAAATGAACGAGCAAACCACCGCACCACGTTTCTCTGTGATCGATTCCCATTATATGCCTACCTGTCTTCGTTCTTCACCAATTTTCTTTTTTTCCTTTTCTTTCCTTTCCTTTCCTTTCTTTTCTTTTCTTTTCTTTTCTTTTCTTTCTTTTCTTTTCCTTTTTTTTTCTTTCTCGGTTTACCAAACCATATTTTGTAAAACAGGAATGGGAAGAATATCATCCAACTGTAGAACCACAGCAAAAATAACGGTGCATTCTTTATTTTTCTATCTTAAAACAATGTTGAATTTCTGTGTTATATTGCGTATGACATTTGAATTTAAATTTTACGATAGAAAAAAAAAAACAACATAACAAAATATAAAATTTATTTAAGGTTATAAACTGTAATGGAAAAAAATGGTAGGTTTGAAGAGATTTAAAAATGTCTAACTGTTCACGCCCCAATATGAAACCATGGCATGCCATATACACCAGGGAACTCTCTTTCTCTCTCTCTTTCTCTTTTTCAAGAACTTAATAACTCGATGAAGGGGAAACGATGCACGTAGGAGAAACAAGCGTCGAGGTTCGAGTGCCCCGTTGAAACGAGCTGGGTTCTGGAAACGAACGTTAGGTAGGAACGACTTTTAGAGGGACGTACCTACTATGGAACACGATCGAAAAGAGAAAGAGAGAGAGAGTGAGAGAGAAAGAGAGAGAGAGAGAGACAGGGCACGCGAACTTGCGGACCGAGACAGCAATTAATGCATGCTAATGGGATGTCGTAATGGGATTGCCTTCTCTTTTCTCATTCCTGGATACACACCATGGTGAAGCAAAATTTATGTAGTAAACATAACTAAACTCGTATATCCTATAAAACAATTGTCTTAAATTTAACAAAAACTACATTAATTTATATCCAAATTTGTTCATTAAATGCTCACCCCATAAAATGCAAAACTATTCCTATTAGTTTCCTAATTTTTATGTTTGTTCGATACAAAAATTTATATCGTTGAATAAATTTATTATCAGCGTTATAAATAAACATTAAAAATATGAATAAATTGTATAAAAATATATTATTAGGAGTAGAAACTTGTTCTACGTGGTAAAAGTATGATTTATTATAACCGATAAAATTTGACCGAGTATTAAATTATCAATTAAATTATATAAATATTAAAAAATATTTTATTAGAAGTAAAAACATGTTGCATAGTAAGGAGTATGATTTATTATAACCAATAAAATTTGATTTGGTACTGCAATTAAATTGTTAAGTAAATTGTCAATGAAATTGTATAAACAACAAATATATTTTCTACATTCAATTTTCTCATTATTATTATTAAATTATTGTTATTATTGAATTTATTAATTATTAATAAAATATTTTTGTATTATTTATTATTGTTCGCTTTATAAAATTGTTAAATTGTTGAATTTGTATCGACGCGTTGTGTTATATTATCAGTTAGGATTGATGAAAAAAGGAAGATAGAAGAGAAAGGTAGGAAGGAAGGAAGGATTCAGCTCGTTTTCGGAGGTCAGATAGAGAAGAGAGTGTTGAGCAGTACTAATTGACCTCGAGGGCCGAACTGACCCGGCGTGCGTCCGAGCTGACAGCTTGGACCAGCCGACGATTAAACTTCCCGTTAATATTTCCTACTCTCTCTTTCTCTCTCTTACACACACACACACTCGCACATACACGCAGAGATCTATCACTTAGATTTATTTTTTAACCATTTATACATTTACTCATACTTGTTAACCTTTTCCCTATCTAAACGTAATATAATTTAACAATAATATAATCATAATCAGACAAAGGTAATGATAATCTAAATAATATGCAAAATAAATTCAAACTATGAAACGAAATTGAATGTAAAGAATAATTGTGCCAAATTTAAGTTGATATTTCAATTAGGAATACAAATTGGTTGCATTAATTTGTTTCTGTTTGTTTGATGTTACTGAATTAATAAATTACATCGTATTGAAAGATTTTAATTAATAATAACTTTAATGCGACGATATTACGAATGTTCATTTATTTATATTAAATCGCGGAATGACTGATACGTGGGGGTAACCGGTTATTGCACAACTTGACTTGACTTGGATAAGAAAAAAATGGGAAGAGGAAAAACTTCTCAATAAAGAGTAAGAGAGAGAGAGTGTATGTGTTTGTATACAGATATTTACTCATATTCGCAGTAAGTTTTATTAAAAGATAAAAAGAAGAAAAAAACAGAAGAAAAATAAAGAAGTATAAATAAAAAGACCATAATATCATCGTTACATATTTACATCGCATTATTTAAATGATACAAATTATGTCAGTTGTTTTCCAGAGTTAATCAAATATTCATACGATTGATACATTTAAATCAGGAAACATGAACAATTATTATTTCACAATCAAACGTTTCCCAGTTTTTTTCACAAGTAGGATTATACTATTAAAAATCAGATTCTTTACTTAAAAGTAGAAATTTACAAGCTTGCAGAAACATATTTGAAGTAAAACACGAAGCGTACAAATAATTGTACACGAATTGTACAAATAAACAAATGAACATGTTACGTACAAATTCTCGTAAAAAATTTATTTCTGAAGTAGCAGCGAGCAAACAAAAATAAAACATACAAATAAAAATGCATCGCACAATCTCATACGAGTTAGAGAATAATACGTCAATGCTCGATGAGTGCGCGATATTTTGCAGGATTTTCTGAATGTTCGACCTACAGAGAGAAAGAAATAAAAAGAAGGAATAAAAAAGAAAAAGAAAAAAAAAAGGGAAGAGAAGGAAAAAAAAAGGATCGTCCCTTCCGGCCCCATTAGGTTGCGTCGCGCGTGGAATCCTCGACGATGTTGCTCGCTTGTTTTCGGACGCGACTTCACGCTTCAGGTACAACACTGCTACTACACTCACTTTGGACTACTATCTCGACTTAACAGGAAGAAGGTCTCTCCCCATCCCCCCTCCCAAACCTTTCCCGTAACCCTCTTACCGATTACCAGATCCGCCGTTGTCCCCATCCCTCTTTTTATATTATCTTTTTTTTTTGGTCTCATACACCATTACATATGTATTAACAAATGTATGTATGTATATGTTAATTGTGTGAATCCTACCCACGAGTCAAACACCCGAGATTATATTCGGCTATAAATAAATTTTTTAAATATATTTTTTTTAATCCGAAGTAATTGAACCATTCGTAAAAATAATTAAACAAGTATTTGAATCGTGTTACAGTGAATAATCTTGATTGTTTTATATATTAGGGTTTTAATTTTATAATAAATGCATGTGCATATGCAATTTTGCGTTTGACAATAATGTTTCTATCGATTTATGAAATAATGTTCTTGCATGGATTTAAATACAATTTGTATTTTGAAGAAATACTCTGCAAACAATCTGATGCATTCTACAAAATGTTTTTTAGAGTTAAAAATACAATTTGAATATTGAAGAAATATTCAACAAAGAATCTGATGCATTGTATATAAACGTTAAAAAAGAAAGAAGAAGGAAGAAATAGGATGTAGAGAAAAATATTAAAAGTTGAATATACATAAATGGTAGGAAGAATAACGTATAGGGGGATTAGAGGAATAAAAATTTTCGTTTGCCGCTTCCGGATCGACTTGTCTGTCGGTTGGCTGTCCTGACGAACGAAGAGAGCCCCTGTCATTATTTCCCATAGCCGCCGTATGTTTCTACGGTTCCGCTAGGCTAACTTTTATGAGAAAAAGAGAGAGAGAAAGAAAGAGAAAGAAGTTCACTGTTCATGTATACATATAATATATGTGGATGAAAAAGTAATGTCTGTATGTGTGTGTGTGTAAGAGAAAGAAAAGAAGAAGAAGAAGAAGAAGAAGAAGAAGGGTGAAAAGAGGAAAAGAAGGTGCTGCGAGGGAAAGGAAGGATTCCTTCGAAGGCCCCGAGTACAACCTGTCGTGTCCGCCTTGACAAAACGCTGAAATTGCCGTTGGGGGTTAACGGCGACGTCGGCGAGCGTGCTGAAGAAGAAGAAGAAGAAGAAGAATAAGGTGGAGGAATCAGGAGAAGGAGAAGGATGATGAGGAAAGAGTAACGGACTCTTTTTTATACCTTTCTTTTCTATTTTTTATCTTCATCCAATCTTTTCGTACTTGTTCAACTTATTCGTATCAATTTTGTTGCTTTATTGCAATTTTATTAGAAATGTTACTTTGGTGTTATAATGCTAAGTGTGTTTAAGGTTATTCAAAAGTATATTACTGATTTGAACAAAATTGTCTTAATTCTGGTTAATATTTTGTTTATGGGGGATTATGAAAACGTAAGCTTTGGAACTACACAATATTTTCCTTTTTCTATCTTAAATCCGAACTTCACCGAATAATAATAATTTCAAATACCAAATAATCATCCTCAAATAAAATATCAGATGTTTATTAAATAAAAGAAGGAATTAATAAATGTCTATCGATTGAAAGTAAAAAAGAAAAAAACCACAAAGTGATTATTAGAAACCCGAAGCAATGTTAGGTCAGACGGAAAGTCTTTATCTAAACGTAGTAAGTAAAAGTGTATCGACCTACTAGCAGAGAACACTGCATGAGGAGGAACGTCATGCTCGATAATGCCAAAGAATCTGGGACCTCGTTTCACTGCACGGTATCTGGCCGACGTTACCACCGTTCAAAGGGTTGTAATGAAAGAAAAAGTTGTAATCGTTAGCCGCGTTCCTATCGATCTTTTTTATTCTTCTTTCTTTCTTTTCTTTTCTCTTTCTCTTTTTTCTTTTTTCTCCCTTTTTATTCCCCACTACCAGCACCAGCACCACCATTTCCCTTCTTTCCCCTCGACGGGTGCAATGTCGTCGTTGTCGTTCATCGTTGTCGTCATACACGGGAAAGTTTGTCATTTAAATTGTCGGATAACTTGGCACCGTGAACTATAGTCTCACCGTATGGCCTCAAGTAAAAGCTTAATCGAACAACCATGCTTGAAAAGAAAGGAAAAAAAAAAGAGAGAAAAGTTTAGGACGACGACGACGACGACGACGACATCGCGACTTTTATTCTTTTCGCATAATTATGAATTATATGATTCTAAACTATTCTTACGATATCTTTTCTTTTTTTTTGAGGTTAGGTTTGAAGTTTCTTTTTCCGCGATGATTACTCGATGACGCGTTGACGTTTATAAAATGGTGCTAAATACGTAAACATCGTAATTGGTGTTCATTTATTCAAACTTTTAATTATAAGAATAATTAATTATATACAAATAATAATAAGAATTAATTTTTGGTTAATATGACAAACGATAATTATTTATTTTTAGATACGAAATTATTACAATTATTACATAATTGTTTTCGTACAATTTATGCAACACTGTAAAATCATCGATTTCTGTTTTCTTAACATATTAGCAAATTGTATTATTGATTTAAACTTTCTAAATTCTGCAGAACTCAATTCGAAGTCATCAAAATGAAAACTTCAATCGTATAAAAGACCCAACCCAAATGATTATCTGAAATATCTTTCACCTACACACACTAATCATCAAATATTAAAATAATCATAGAGAGAAAGAGAGAGAGAGAAAGAAAATACGATTTATATTTTACGTATGAAAGAAAATCGAGAATAATTTTGTTATAGCAACAATTCCTATGAAGATATCGAAACGATAAAATCAGTGAAAGTAAATGCCTAAGAAGATAGGAAATATTGAAGAAAATGCGGCAATAAAAGTTGGATCGAGTCGAGGATTGAAACGATGATTTAGTTGAAAAAAAGGAAAAAAAAAGGAAAAAAAATTACACACTACTCTAAACGAGAATAGAGAGAAATGTGTGTAAAACAGTATTCGATGCATCGATGATTTCCAATGTGCGTTTTAACGTAACGATCGGGAACAAGATCGAAACTTTAAAGAGAGAGATAGAGAGAAAACATTCCACAAGGTTTATGGAATCACACCAAATTAAACGTTCACACGGCGTAGGTTTTTGCACGCGATCATTACCAGGGCCCGTGTCGTAACGACGAAATTTAACGATCCGTGAAACCGATACCTCGCGTTTTACCTTGCTACTGCCTTCCTCAGATTATTATTCTTTTTATTCTCTTTCGTCATGCGGCCTCTTGCAAAAATCTTGCTCTTTTAAGATAAAGAAAAAAAAAGAAGGAAAGAAAGATATTAATAAAAATATTTATTTCAACAATAAATAAATTGTCAAGAAGACTATTCTTCAATAATTTGGAATATTCTTAGCACAAAGAACTGAAAAAAGTTTGATCATTTAATTGTCTACTAATTCTAAAATTACACTTAAATCTAAGATTGTAATTTATTGTAAATTTATTTAGCAACTAATTTTAATTGTTCTAAGATTGTTTTCATGATTAATTAGACCC
The DNA here is from genome assembly GCA_023678845.1 of Mischocyttarus mexicanus. NCBI lineage: Eukaryota > Metazoa > Arthropoda > Insecta > Hymenoptera > Vespidae > Mischocyttarus > Mischocyttarus mexicanus. Next base: position 2,836,138 of record JACGTP010000014.1, on the reverse strand, counting down.
AATTATGCAAAATCTACTAATTCTAAAATTACACTTAAATCAAACACAGTAATTTATTGTACAATTAATTCATCAGAAACTTCTAACTTCTTGAAAATAATTTTCATTATTAATTATTCTCAACTTTACCAATCGTAATACAAATACTAAACCAAACATCAAAATTATTCACATAGAAATACTAATTTCTGAAACAATTGTATTAAATAACGAAACAACCTATCAATAAAAAAGAAGATAATTTCGTAAAATAAAATCTTCCAACTAAACTTATGAATAAAAATAAATTAATAATATAAAAAATAAAGGGAAGGGGAGAAAGAGAGAGAGAGAGAGAGAGAGAGAAAGAGAAAATAAAGAGTCAATCGTTAATTGTCGTTAATTATCGTCACGGAGCTTGCAATATTTAGACCAAAGTCCCACTTAACTACTAAATTAGGGCTATTCTCGTTCATAGGATCTTAACGTGGACTCCATTCGTAAAGGTAACACGATAGGCCGCCGTTAACAAAGGGAATCGATCGACAAAAGGGCATCCGATTTAGGTAGTCCCTATAGGATCTTTCCAAAGATGAATGGACCCGTGGTTGGAGTTTGTGGTGTACATTACGTGCGATTCCTAAGGGAGGGAGGAAGAAAGGTTAAAAAAAATCGGGTGGAGGAGAAAGGGAGGGTGTAAGACCCTTCAACCTCAAACCTATTCAATCCTTAAAACATCTTTATCCAATAAAATAATCCAAATACAAAGAAAAACAAACAAACAAATAAAAATTCCATCGATTTTTCTCAACATAGGCGCAAACGTTTTTATTTTCTCGATAAATATTTGTACCGATTTATACAAAAATAAAAACCTTTCCCTCAACGAAACGATAATTGACCAGTCGATCAATTGAGGATTTAGATATACAAAATTATTACAATTGTTACAATAAATAATTATTCTACGATACAATTATTACATAATTGTTTTCGTACAATTAATAAAACATAGTCGAATATTGAATTTTTGTTTTCCTAAAATTTTAAGAAATTGTATATGAAAAATACAAGGTTAAATCGTATAAAATTTAATAATAATAATATTAAAAATAAACCAAAAATGTTTATAAATCCTCGTGTGAGGTAGAATTTAAAAGTATTGCGAGACCCCGAGGATTCGTTTTCGGGGTAAGAAGAAGATGAAGAAGAAGAATGAGAGAGAGTGAGAGAGAGAGAGAGAGAGAGAGAGAAAAAGAGAGAGTGAGTAGAAAACGCAAAAGGGCTTCTCTTTCTCTTTGAAGCAAAAGACGAGACGGTGGGCGGGGCGCCTCTCGGGCTCCAAGGCGATCCACTCCGACCTCCACCTTTTTCTTATTTCTTTTTTTATTTTTCTCTTTCCTTTCTTTCTTTCTTCATTCTTACTTTTCTTTCTTACTTACGAGTAGGAGAGATAGTAGAAATGATGCACATAATCTAAATCCAAGTTACAACTTAAAGATTTTCTTTTACTTCTTGTTCTTCTTTAAACCTAACGAAACAAACCTACGGGAAAATCATCCAATGAAATTATTATTTTTAAATGTGTTCAGAAGACAGAGGGGATGCTAAGGGATATTTTTTTCTTTTTACATACATTTAACCATAGAGACAATTAGACGGATAAATAATATTAGCTTTTAAGAGCATTAGAGTACGGTTTTAAACTTCTAGCCAGTTGCAGCTGCTGTTGAAAAGATAAGATCTGGTTGCTACTAAAATCTTTCACTTCGTAATACTTTCACATACCCCTCACATTCGACACATATATTTTATACAATGACTCGATAAAATCCCATTCACGAGAGATAACTTCATCCCCCCTCCTAAATACCACCACTACCACCACCCTCTTATATAATGATTTATAATAATACCCTGTTTTTTTTTCTCTCATATTTGAAACCCTAGAAAACAGTTGATTCATACTTTTCTTAGTACCCTAAATAAAAATAATTAGGACAAATTTTTGTATACAAATGCACAGAAGAATATTTCTAATAAAATAAAAATCTAAGAACACATTGACAATGGAATAAAATTCGTTGTACGATTTCAGATGGTTTTCATGCCAAGATGGAGGTGGTGGAAGAGGGGGGAAGAAGTGGAGGAAGAAGAGGAAAAGGAGAAAGAAGAAGAAGAAGAAGAAGAAGAAGAAGAAGACATCGTCGATCGATCGGCAATGCCGATTGAGACGTTCCCCTGGGTACCCACGTTGTCCGTTCCTTTTTACTCTTCCACAGCTTTATGTGTAGAAACGGATTGACGTACGATGTGTCAGCGGTGACAACTGGCGCATGCGCAGCCTGAATACAAAATGAACTTGCCGACGCGACGCGACGCGTTCGGTTCGGTTTGGCTCGGTTCGGTTACCCGTCGGGGTTCGTCGGTTACGTTTTTACCTTTTTCTTACAAGAGAGTTGCTAAACTAAATCTTTTCTTTAATTCTATGGAAAGATCTTGTCAGAGATTATACTAAACCTTGGTCTTTTAGAAATACCTATACTGTACGATTACTTGGATTAGTTGGAACATTTGTCTGTTTGTTTGTTTGTTTGTGTTGGAAACTTAGAATTGAAAATTATTAGGATTCGTTTATAAATGTTTAAGGGTTTTTTAGATTCCTATATTTTGAGAAGAATTGAACTCCTCTGGTTGTTTTTATGATTAGAATACAGAATATAGTCTCTGATATTGAGGAACCCAACAAACTTTTAATCTGTTTGATTCAAAATGAACAAAACAGGAATTTACAATATTGACAATACTTCAAAAGCTAAAAATCATTTAATAATCTTATCCAATAATTCTATTCTAAATTGTATTCAATATTCTACACATTAGTACCACCAACTTAATCCCAAAGAATAGATTCTATAAAAATCTGATTTAATTACCACTAGATTAAAACTACCAATTAAATCCTAAATTCAAATAATTAAACAAAAGAGATGAACATATAGTAGTCCTTATGAAAATGATCAGAATCATCCGATAGGTTAGCAATCGAACCGTCCAACCGAATGCGAAAGTCTTAGCGATCCTTCGTCCTGGCAGTTAGTGTTCTTGTTGCATCTTTGGTTCTCCGGAGAACGCGAAAAATGTGGAAAGAGGTGGGTACCTGAGGGGGGTATAGAAGTTAAAGGAAGGGCTCCGGGGGTAAAGGGAGAAAGACGGGAACGGGAAGGGAAAAGAAGGGAACGTCCCGTTTCTCTCGATCGAGCCGCCTTCTACCTGGGGACTTGTGCGACTCTCGTCTCTCGGTTATTCTCTCGCGAAGAAGAAGAAGAAGAAGAAGAAGAAGAACGTCTCAGGTTGGTTTTCTTTTCTCTTTCGCGGATCTCATCTCCCCCTTTTATTGCACTCTCCTCTCTCTTTCTCTCTCTTACTCTTACTCTTACTCTCTCTCTCGCTTTTACTTTGCCGCCATTCCTTCCGGGAGGTCGAGGTCGACCAGAAACCTCTAAGGATTTATACAACATAGTAAATCGATAAATATGACACTTGGTAATAAAACAAAATCCTATTCAAAGACACTCCTATTGGTTTAATTGAAATGAACGTTTAAAGGTGTATCAACGAGGTCGTGCCTAGCCTCACGGAAATTTACAATCAAACAAATACTTAAGTTACGTAATAACTTCGACAATTGATATTTGTGTCATCGAATGACTATCGAGTTGATACCAGTTAGTTGGGATAAATAATCAAAAAACAAATAGCGTACAGAAAAAAGACACGGGAGTTGTTAGAAAAAAGTTATGCGAAAGGAAGAAAGAAAAGAAGGAAGGAAGGAAGGAAGGAAGGAAGGAAGGAAGGAAGCTCATGTAGCAGTGTTGAAAAAAAAAACGAAGAAGGAAGGGTGACGAGAAAGAGAAAGAACGAATGGGAAGAAAGAAAGAAAGATAGAAAGAAAAGAAGAATGAAAGAGAGAGAAAATCCGAAGGGAGCCGACATGAAACAAACGAATACCGAAAGGGCTGACCAAAGGGCCGTCGCAAAGCGTGAGACAGAGGAGGAAGGAGAGAGAGACGGTAAGAAACCGAGAAAGCAAAACCATTGGGATGGGTATACTTCAAACGATCCGCGCATGCGTTCTCCTTCTTCCTTCATCTGAAGGAAGGTGCTTTTCAAGATCGAATGGAGACGAACGAGCTTGGGACCTCAAGGCAACGCATACACACACACACATACACATCAGGGACAGAGAACCAGATTCCTATAATTGTTCATTTTTGCAAATTCCCCACTTTTTCTAACCGAAGAATCCATCCCCGCAAAGTTCGCTAACCTCAAACTTGAAAGTTTGAACAATCCTCTTGCGGTCTTCCTATTTTTCATTTACACTTAAACTCTTACATTTTTCTTTTTCTTCTTCTTCTTCTTCTTCGGTTTACGTTGTTTATTTTTTGTTTATGTTGTGTTGCATTATTTTCTCTTTTTCTTTGAAGTTTACGCGTTTCCAAGAAGTCGTAAAGGCAGAAAACGATAGCCCTTTCCCTTCCTTCCTTCCTTCTTTCCTTGATGGTTTGCGTGCGAAACGCGAAAGATTCTCAAACTAGGTCGTCTCGTTACGCGGCTAACGCAAACCAAGGATCTTCTCTCTGACTCTCTACCAGATTTACTTGTTACCTCTTTTCCCAGAAATTCCATTCGGTATAAGGCCGAGACTTCGATACCAAACCAAACCAACCAATCACGTACAACATATGCTATATAATACATAAACCGTATATAGACTGTAAGAAACTTGGAGGGAAGAGTGTTCACAAATTATAGTTTCTCAACTCGCGAGATCGATTCTTTTTAATTCTCTTTTCAACTTTCTTCTTCTAAACTTTCTTAATATACCTTACGATTTTTTCCTCACCAATAACACAAACGTTAAATTGTAAATAATTATAGAAAAAAAAAATTACTCAAGTTAAACATTGGAAACAATGAACTAACATCTATCGTTGCAAATAAGTTCGGATAAATTAATATCAGCAAATATAATTAGTTTCAGGGGAAAAACTAAACCTATAATTTCCTAACCTATAAAATTCTAACTCCGAGAAGAATTTGTTTTATCAATTTCGATTAAAATTCGTGTCGAGAAAATAAAATATCAACCTGCACGATACTTTTTAAATTATAATATGTTAAAATATATATATACATATGAGATTAAAAAGTTAAATATAAATTTGTTTAACTATCTCACCCACAAAGTGTTGAGAAATACTACGAGAGTCAGAGTTTATCGAGTCGAAATGTCGGATTTATTAGATCGAGATAGGTTCTACCGTGGGCGTGACTCTACTCGGCTTTACGCCGTTAGTAACGTTAGACGTGAGTCTCCTCCGAAACTTGAGGAAGAAGAAGAAGAAGAAGAAGAAGAAGAATAAGAATAAGCTGGTGGTGGTGGATTTACACGAGGGAGAGGAACAGACAGAGAAAGAAAGAGAAAGAGAGAGAGAGTTGCTGAGCGTGCGCCTAAGTATTTTTGATGGTTCGCGCAGACGCGTACTACTTTCGCGAGTTGCGCGGAGTTCTTATTCAATGAAAACTAAAAGGAAGGTCCGAATACTATACACAATATCATCGAAATATAATTTATAATTTAAAATATCATAAAATATCATATGGTACCGAACTATAAAATAAATCGTAATTCAAGGACAAAGTAAGAAGAACTTCTAATCATCTAAATCGTAGGATTCCATCAGGATGTTTATCAGATTACTCAAATACAAAATACATTTATTGGAATACCCAGTCCCAGAGAGGAAGGTGGAATTGATTTAACTGACGTAGATGAAATGATGATAATTTGGAAAAAAATCTTTGATTATGTGGATGAGGAAAGGACAGTTTGGTTGCTGTTATCGGACCTACTGGCCTAAGTCGAAAAGTCTTTCCTTTTAACTGCTGGCATATCGCTGGTTATTTACAGCTTCTTGGCATGGAGGCACTCTCTCTCTCTCTCTCTCTCTCTCTCTCTCTCTCTCTCTCTATCTTTCTCTTATATATATATACTAGCAGCGCAAGAAGGAAGTAAGGATGATTTATATCCGCTGCTACCAGTCCTGCTCCCAAGCCGCGATAATACCAATCATTATCATCGCTTAATAACAGGCATTACTGCCAACATTGAAATAATGTGTGTGTACCCGAAGAACCCAGGCTTGGGCAAGGCTGCCTGACCCATTCCTACCACCAGCAGGTACACTCCTCCTCTATACTACTCGAACAACCTCTACCAGACCATCACCACCTACTCTTCTTCTTCTTATTCTTATTCTTATTCTTATTCTTCCCTTTAGTACTTGGAATCTGACTTTCTTCTTCCCCCCTTCCAACTCTCAATCACCCTCACTCACTCTCTCTTACTGTTTATTATTTTCTATATTATTTCTAGGTACACCAACTGCATACACGTTGACTATCTCTCACTCTCTTTATGAATCTAACTCCCTTTTGGCATAAACTCGGCTCAGGTGCAAGGAAACGCCAAAAGTGAAGGTATTGCGCCTACGGTGATCTTTCAGAAAGATCTTTCTTCGGAGGCGGGCTATGAAAGAAGGATTCGTACTCTCTTCCCAAAGAGCAAACCAAGGGATTCCTTCCAACGAGGAAGGAAGAGGTTGGCCAAAGCTTTCATGCTCACTCGCTTGCTTGCTTGCTTGCTTGCTTGCTAGCGCGCTTCTGCCAACCCAAACCCCTCGAGCCTGTTTTGCGCGAATTCTTTTCTTCCTTCTTCTTCTTCTTCTTCTTCTTCTTCATACCGTGGTTCTCTTCCCGGGGAACCCTTTTTACGTCATGAAAAATTCAAAGTTTTCAATCTTTTTATTGGTCGTCAAAAAAAATTTCGAAAAAATGCTTAAAAAACTGGCTGTCACGCGACCCCCGTTAAATTAAATTTAAAAAAAGAATGAAAAAGAAAACATTCTATTCTTTAGATGGAAAATTTTCTATGTATTTTAAGTATGTGTTTGTATTAGGGGTTTATATATGCATGCATGTGATAGGCGGTTGGTTGTTGTGTGAAAATAATTATTAGCCTCCCTTGATCGAGGCCGCAAGGGGCGAGTGATGTACATAACGTCGATCGTCCTTACACATACATACTCATATATGCATACGTGTATGCATACATAGATCAAATAGGTACGTGTCTAACTCTTCCAAAGAATAAAAAGAGATAACGTTGGAGTCTAGGCATTTCCGGCAGTTTTGTCTACTTCTCTTTTCCTTTCTCCGCTGCTGGGAAAATCGTGAGCCTGATCGTGACTATCTTTCTTCACTACTCGTTCACATATATATGTGTAATATATACACGTACACATTATTTACACATATATAAATGAATGTAGATGTATATGTATAGGCAGTTACTGGCCGAGAAACTTTGGAATTGTCATGGATCGACGCTTTTCTAATCTCATGCTTACAACATTTGTACAAATGTACTACAAACACACACACACACATTACTATATATATATATAAATATGTGTATTGCAAATAAAGATAAGAACAAAAAATGTAGGGTTTATGGTTTTATAGGAATAAGATTTCATTATATAATTCAATGATCAACAATTTATTCCAGATAGTTTAAATCGATTTTGTTATCTCGATTAACCAGATCAAGTAAAAAAAAAGAAAAAAAAAAGACGTAAACAAGTTGAGTTGTCCGAGTTTGAACCGAGAGTAGTATGATTTTAAAGTAGGACGATCAACTGTAGAAAATTTCTCTTTCTCTCTCTCTCTCTCTCTTTCTTTCTCTTTTAATACTATTATCGTTTATGTTACTTTTCTATAAAAGATATGGATGGAAAAAGGAAAGAAAAAAGAAATAGAAACAATCTTTTAGCTGATTCTCGAAGGAATTATCTCTCGTTGGATGTTTCTAAGATAGATTTAATTTCAAAGGAAAAGTTAAAGGCGAGGCAAGTGTTGCTGATTTCGTGTTGATCTACGACATTAACTTTCCAAGGAGAAAAAGAAGAAGAAAAAGATGAAGAAGAAGAAGAAGAAGAAGAAATAGAGAGACTCTCTCTCGACCGGTGTTATTAATTATTCTCGAGAAATCTTTCTAACTTGGTATACCAACTACGACACAATTACGTCAAATCTTGACTGACACGTGTGAACCAAGACTTGAAACCGTTTAAAATAAATAACCGGAGGAGAATATTTTCAACGAAATACTTTTGTCAACGCAATCGGTTAGAATTATAAATAAAGAATAATTATTCTCAAAGAAGACATTAATACTTGTTAACGTGAAATTTTGTAATTTTCGAAGAAATTATCCCGAAATACGCAAATTATCTTGTGTTTGCAATTAAAATTGTAGAATTAAAATACAATGATTTAAAAAATTATCTGATAAGAAAATAATTTGAAATTTTGTTTTTTTTCAATTCTACAATTTATTTTTAATTACCTACACGACTAAGAAATATTTTACGATTAATTTATGATTATTAAATGTTTAATATGACTATTTTTCTTTAATCATAAATCCAATTATACTCCGATGATAAAATAATTCTAATTCTATTTTGGAATATTATATTTAAAATAAAAGATATAATTAAATATCGTATCCTAATGAACCAGAAGATAAGTAAATCATAAAATCTCATATCTCTCTTCTCTTTTAATAATTATTTTGTATACTTCGTCACGGATAAAGCAAAAGTCGATTAACGTACGACGTTAGTTTCTCGTTCGCGTGTTGAAAAAAAGAAAAAAGAAAGAAAAAAAACATTTTTCCTCAACGAAAAATCGAATAAAATAAAATATTAACACTTTGAAACACATCAGTAACCGTTACTGCTATCTCTTCCTCCAAAATAAAACCTAAACAAAATCACTTATACGATATACATATCGGTATACTATTTGAAACAAGAAATTACTAAATACACGGTTGATTATAACGGTGACACAAACATTTCAAACATCTATAGAAGAGGAAAATAAAAAGCAAAACAAAAAAAAAGGAAACAAAAAAATCTCCAACGGAAACCATCAATCTCGATGTAATAATACTACTACTACTACTAGCATAAGTTTAAAAACTGCAAAAGTTTCGTGTTAAGATTCAAAAAGAGAGAAAGTATTGGACATTAAGGATCCTATATGAAAAAAAAAACACAGGAGCTGAAATTCCATGAAATGCAATTTCGAGAATAAGAAGAAATAATAATAATAATAATAATAATATTAGTAATAATAATAATAATAATAATAATAATAAAAAGAAGAGATCGTGCTAACGCACGATCGTTTGCGTGCGTGCACGCAGATCGGTTGGTAATAATAACAGCATAGTAAAAAGAAGGCGACCAAGAGAAAAAGAGAGAAAATGAGAGAGTATGAGAGAGTATGAGAGAGTATGAGAAAAAGAGAAAGAGAGAGAGAAAGGGAGAGAGAACATCGATAATGATAAGTCGGTGTAGTCTAGATCGTAGCTTGGATCGTTGCTAGATCGCTGCCAGATCGCGTGCTACGCCGTTAAACTTTCCCATTTGTTGCCGTTGGACGACGCTCGGCAGATACAAAGCTGATAGGGACACGTCGGTTCGGACTTCTATTAGTTTTACGGCCTACACGTCGATAATACTGACACAGTAGCAGTAACAACCATAGATATACTAATATCAATATATGCATTTACCTATTCCTAACATTTAGTTATTTGTTATATATTTTTATATATGAATGTAAGATGGTGATAGAATATATATTTATATATAAGTAGTAACAATTATAGATATAACAATAATATCATGATATGCATTTACTTACTATAACATTTACTTATTTGCATATGTTTTTATATATGAATCTAAGATGGTGATAAAATATATATAAGAGTAGTAATAACTATATAATATGCATGGATCTACCATGAAATTTAGATATTTGCATATATTTTTCTATATGAATATATATATATCAAAAAACAAATACAATCTCATACAAATATATTGTCATTTTATTTTCGTTTAGAAAAAAATCACCACCATCTCTGTTGACTTTTAACCACTGCTTCACAAAACACCCTGTTTTCTATATATTTTTGTTTAAATTTATGAACGTTGATAAAAAGATGGCAGAATAAATAAAAAAAAAAATTTTTCACCCATTTTAATAATACTTAACGCAATAGTAATACATACAAAGATTAAGGTCTTTGAGGGATACCATTACACAAAGATTACACCAAATCAACTCACCCATACTCAAACCTACAAATTTACTTTTTATCTGTATTTGTATATTTTTTTCTTATACATGTATATATACATACATGAGTGAAACGTGATGGGTGAGAAGAGGAGAGGAGGGAAGGGAGGTTTGGGGAAAAGTTCACGGATGTCTCGCGTTTTTTCTATCACGAAAGGTAGGCAATATTAGGTACGTCGATGAGATAAGGGTTAGATAAAGCTTGTTCGATGCCAGTTAGTTGAGTACGCACGACAGGAAAATAAAAATTATCCAAACGAACGAGAAAGAAAAAAAGAAAAGGAAAAATGTTCACGAAAAACTAGAATTCTAATCTAAATCGTCTTGAGAAAATTATCTTTTATAAAGCGTTTATCTAATTTACACCCGTTAGGAATCTCAAATCAACAACCGAGACAGTTACGAGTAGTCCCGCAATTGCACTTTAATAGAAATTCTGTTTAGGAAGAATGAAATTGAAAATACGATGATACTAATTCACTCTTTTTTTTTTTCTTTTTTTCATACCTCCCTAATCTACAGGATGTTTAGAAGGTTGAATATTTTTAAATAAAATACAAGTGTTTTTTTGAATATCGACAATAATTCTTCGAAGGAATTATTGGCAAATGTATTGACTCCCAAACGAGTTTCTACCGATTTTTACAGAAAAATAAAACACATTATAAATAACGAAAAAGAAAAATCACGATATAAATATCATTTATATAGAAATAATTGAAATATTATATCGATCGTTAAATTAATTTAAATTTCATTTTTTTCAGTCACCGATACGCACTTTAATAATTATCCTGAACGCGAACTTGCGATAGATAAAATGTATTACGGTTTATATAAATCATCGGAAGAAGATGGAAAAGAGAGTGAGAGAAAAAAAAATATAATTCAATATAATAAAAAATAATAATATACTTTATCTAGAGTGATCTATTAGTGACGAGATCGACGGGTTATTTCGCAAGCATGATTAATAATAAGAAAAAATGAAAAGAAAAATAATAACGTCGAAAAGAAAAAAAGGAATATGGTGAAAAGCATGAGTGAACTTTTGTCGAGAAAACGAAATCAAGATAGAAATACATAGATAAAAAAAGAAAGAAAGAAACAGAAAATATGTGTGTGTGTGTGTGTGAAAGAGAGAAAGAGAGATAAATAGAAGTCAAGTTAGATCAAGCAGATTCGAGTGGAACGTGATCCATGTGCTCGAACTCGCTCCTTGCTTAGATCGATTTTATCGATCACTAACTCCTCTCACCTTTTAGTTTAACCCTCTCATTCCCACTCGCGTAACACTAATACCGAGTATAGTAATCTACTTCAACTACTACCACGCACTTAGATATTCTTTCGAATTTTTTTTTCTCTCTCTCTTTCTCTCTCTCTCTCTCTTTCTCTATTTTTTTTTCTTTTTTCGTGTTCGTATATACCTCTATGTTTCTTTCTATTTCGTTCTAGTACATATTTCAACGAGGTAACGAAGTATGGAAACACGTAGTACTACCGTCGGAACGTATAACTCATGCACACGGTTTTAATGATTATCCCCTCTCTCCCCTCACCCCACGTATCCCCCCTCACCACGTACCACCACGTACAAGTATCTTCCGACGTTTAGTTTTTCTTTTTTTTTTTTTTTTTTCAACGATGACGGTATATCGTTATTTCTAATATTTTTTTTCTTACACTTACAGACTATTTTTAAACGGTTTTCTTTTTCTCTCTCTCGAGTCTTGGGAGAATAGTATGGGACAATTCCCTATGGTTAGTTTACAACAAATTTACTTTTATATCTGTAATTATTATTCAAACATTTATTTTATCGTGTATGTTAACGATAAATTGACTTATTTTTTGATATCATTTTAATCGTTGTTGTTGATGAGTAAACTGTGTCGAATATATAAATTAAACAATATTTAATTATTACACGTATGATAGGTGTAATTAATATGGTTGATATTGTATGTGTGATAAATATTATATTTTAAGTTTATACATTGACAATTGATAAAACAATATTTAAATTGTTAATAATTGTAAATAAGTTTTGAGAATTATTTGATTATGGTAATCGTTTGATGAATACTGCATTATTAGTCTTCAAAGAAATTACCATACGACTGTATTTGATATTCAATTTATTTAATTATTTAATGAAAATAATGCAATAATTTTTCTGACATCAGGTATACACAAATACTCAAATTTAACAACAATTAAAAGTTTCCAATATTTCCTTTATTTAGTGTTTCATCCTAATCAGTATTATTAGAATTAAAATTCCATAGAATAAAAATCGTCGAAGACAACAAAATTAATCAACAACAATAAGCAAATACACAAATTCGTTGATAATCGTCAATCGAGTTTAAGGAACGAAATAAAAAAGAAAGAAAGAAAGAAAGAAAAAAAATAATAACACACATATCGAGCAACCCCCACGTGAACAATATTTCATCAGAAACCACCCTATGTGTAAACTTGGGATGCATATACACACGTACGATCCGCTAAACGTTGAGGAGCGTTTATGTTCATAACATGAAGGAAACATACGTACGAAATAAAAAAAAAAAAAAAAAGAAAGAAAGAGAGAGAAGAAGAAGAATAATAATATCGATCGATGGTGTGTCGGGTTCATGCATTACACTTTAAATGACGCAAACTTTCTATCCCTGATATATACATATAAATATACATACATATATATAAAAATAAAAAAGAAAAAAAAGAAAATTCGATCGATAACATCGAAAGAGGGTTGAACAGAAAATGGGGATGTTGAAATAAGGTAAGAGAAGGGAATGAGGGTGAGGAGGATTTGTAAAAGAGAAATAGGGAGGAGGAGAGTAAGGTAAAGAAAAGTTTATCATCGAATAGTGGAAAATCGAAAATTTCAAATTCCTTTCACGTGCATTTTCTTCTTCTTCTTCTTCTTCTTCTTCTTCTTCTACTTCCCTCCTGCGACTTTCGAATCTCGTTCCCGACGCGTTGGCATTCTCGGGGGCCAATGAGGAGAGGATCAGCTATGTTAGTCGACTAAGAGGAAGAAAAAAGGAACCACCACGCCCAAGGTACGTGGCAGGAACGCAGAGAGATGACTGTGTGTTAAACCCTCTCTCTCTCTCTCTCTCTTTTTTATCTTTTACTTTTTTTTATGTGTAAGTGTACGTTGGACGTACTTTGCGAGTACTAACAGCACCAACAGCAACAGCAACATCAACAGCAGCAGCAGCAGCAGCAACTTTTCCTTCTTCTTTTTTTATTTCTGTTCTGTTCCGTTCCGTTCTGTTCCGTTCCGTTCTGTTCCGACCGACACGAAAGACGCTACCACGTCCTCAAATTGAAGCCCCTCCGGTGGAAAAAGAAGAGATGCGTGACCTCAAAGCTCGATTCGTTCTTTCTTATCATTTTTCTTTTTATTTGCTTTTCATTTCTTCTTTTATCTTTTGCTGTATTTTTTGGTATTTTTTCTGTTTTTTTTTTTCGGCTATGTTATACGTCTTGAAAGTTACTTGCGAAAGGTTGTATACGAAAAGAGGGGAAATGAAGGAAAGAAAAAAGTTGCGACGATGATGGAAGGGTCCGAAGAAAGAGGCGCCATGTTGTTCGCCTTGCGATGACAAGAAAGCCGACGGTAGCGAAAACCCAACAGCGCTTATTTTACGTCCTTACGTCTTGATTGGGTGATTACGAATTATGCATGCTGCTGTTACTGCTGCTGTTGCTGGTGCTGTTGCTGCTGTTGGTGCTGGTGCTGCTCCCACCGATGATCTTAGACCATACTTTAAATGAGGAATAATATTAGAGGTTATGTTGCATCGTTTCGCCCCGTTATAACTAAATATATGATTAATCCTTCTTTAAATCTGATCTAAGTTTATGTGATTCGAAACTATTATTTTTATATACTAAAAGATTATAAATTATTATTATTTCTTTTATAAATGTCTGATAAAACAAAAGGCAGAAGTTACTTGTTGGTTACTCGATCGAATATTTAAATAATATTCAACATTTTCATTTAAAATTAATTATTGTTAATCGATCATTTATATTTATATATATATAAATTAAATTTAGAATGAAAATATTATTAAAAATATCTTCTATGTTTATTTTAAATCAACTTATCTCGAATTATTTTTCGAGAAAATAAGAATCAGTAATTATGAATGAAAATGCAATTTGAAATATACGAATGCAAAAAAATTTCAATAGATATTAAAACAGAATCTGTCATCGAGTTTACATATCCCAGGTAATGGATTCAAAAAAGGGAAAGATTCTTTTATCGGTCGGATGTTTTGCAAACAAGCGAAGCGCGCGATCGCTCATCAGCTCGATTCTTTCCATGCGGGGGGGACAAGCTCCCGCGGTGCTCGAGCTAATGAAATTATCCGGTTCGAGACCCCCTGCAACGACATCAACGAGCTACGACAGCTAGTTATCCTGTGATTACGCTATACGCAGTTACACACACACACACACACATACACATTTATAAACAAGGAACACTAGTTAGGATATTTACTAACATTTCTACTCGTAAAAAAGTCCTATGCAGGAGTTAGACATATATATTAATACACTTATACAATCAGAACGAGTTAGAATACCATCCTGATATTTTCACCTACACACAAACCACACATACACATATATACATACAAAAAGATCAGTTTCTTAATAGACCATATTCGTCTTCTTGACACATGGACCAGTAATTATAAAAATGATCTAACGAGGACATCTTCCTGGTGATATCCTGAGAAATAGTTTATCCAATAAGAAAAAAGCTCTTTCCTAGTATATATCGTTAAGATCGAAATCATGAAACTGGTTAGGATGTTGGTGGTAGGGTGTTGGTATAGGAAAGGATAGATAGATAGGAAATAAGAGTAAGTATGAGAGAAAGAGAGAGAGAGATAAATATATTTAATTGGCTCACGTGCCTCGATATTACCTCCTCAACGTTCTTTCTAATAAATCGTTCATTGGAAACCATGAAGGATAGATAATTAGAGAAAGATCTTTTCTTCTCTCGAGGAAACTGAGGGATAGGTAGAAAATATAACATACATACTCTATGTGTGCCTGTATATACCATGGAAAACTACCTAAGAGATAAAATTTATGGATCCTGGTTGTTATTAAAACTACGATGACCAACATCCTACCCTCTACTCGAATCACTGGACACTTCAGCAACCCTATCCCCGATGACCAGGGCGTGGCAGATCGGTGATTTACTAAAGTCATTTGTGCCGATAATACTGACAGATGCTGTACATTCAGGGGATCCCGTTACGCTGTATACCGAATAATCCTTGCAATTGGATACTCTTTTCTGTACCCAGTAAAAATCTCGGATATTCCTACACCTTCCTATCAATTTATATTTTTTTTTTCTATTTAATTATTCTTCAAATTATATTGGGTCCGTGGAAAAACAATGTCGGATTTCTAGCCACGATTCAATGGGAAAATTCGATATTTATTTTCTACCAACTTCAAATGTTTACTGTTCTTATTTCCTAAATAATAAATGATTTTATCTTGAAGTCTACTCTGTCCACAGACCATCCAGTGAGCTTCACTGATTCCCATTATTCTGATGTTCAATCTATTCATTACCAAAATTATATTGCGGGTTTTCCCCTGCTCGTACATGCTTTGAACATTCCAGATTCCGATTCTTATTGGTTTTTGTAGCAGGGTGTTTTTTGTATCTGTTACATTCGTTTTAGCAATGGTGGTAATACATGGAATATCACTATGTGATCTTTAATGCAGTAGTTTTCCTATTGCTTTCTGCATCTTTATGAGGTATTTGTAGCAAAATGTAAAAGTCTTGTTACAATATTAGAAGGATAATATTATAAATGTTAGTAATACTACGAGCCCTTAACGGTTTTATCAATAATCGTCGATCTTAGTAATAAGAGAGAGATAAAATATTAATTATGTAATAAAAACTTACTTGCGTTTGAGTTAGTCCAAGGCTTGCTGCAAGTTCTGCTCTTTCTGGTAATGCCAGGTACTGTGTTCTTTGGAACCTCCTATTCAGCTGCTGAAGTTGCAGACTGCTATAGATGGTCCTCGGCTTTCTCATCTTTTTACCCTTGCCATTTCTCAGTGAACCACCACCACCACCTCCAAGTTCATCTACCAGACTTCCACCCTTGTCGCCCAATGGCGAGAGGTCTGCGAACATGCACCACCCTAACATCAACTTTCAGAATCCTCGTCATTTCTGGTATACGAACTAAAGAGAAACTTAAATCAAAAATCTAATCCTTTATTTTTGAAATTATTTAACAATTTATAATAATATTAAATAATATAATTGAATTATTTTAATATTAAAATATTTAACAATTGTTGTTTAATAAATTTGATAAGAACAATAAAAAGATTTTAATAATATCACTTTTATTCAACGATAGTTCCATTTTGATTTTATAATACCAATCACGAGTAACACATTTGAAATATAAATAATATTAATTGAAAATTATTGATGTATGTATCTTTAAAATGTTAACGTGATATATCTTAAAGTCATATACGATAACAAAAACAAAGAAATCAAATCTTTAGACCCTTTTTAATCCTTGATCTAACACAGGACTATAATATTCGTGGGTTGGATTATGTTCATTGAGATGTCAAGCGCGACAAAACATCGAGTTAACGTCGAGGAGAGCTCGCATACCGAACCATTCCTTCTTTCCCCGGTGATAATTAGCGCGATTATTAATTAAAGCGTAATTTGCGGTCGCGTTGCCCGGACGTAAACGTGGGTTAGAGCAACGATCATCGTGATTTATGGCCGGCGCTCGTGTCATTCCCTCCGAAAGGTAAAAGGCCGTATAGTATATATGCCAACGATCATCATAGTCTATCCATCTATTATACTTATCTTCCCTGTATTCCATTTTTCTTATTATTACTACTATTACAATTTTCTTTTCAATTATTTCAAACATTTATTCTTATTATCCGCATTATTTTTGTACGAATATTTCATCAGGAATCGTAAATCCTAACCTTACAAAAATATCTTGGAAAATTTTCCAATCTATTTTATTTTCTTTTTATTAAACATTTATTTCAATTAATGTTAAAAATCATCATATCTCGAAACAAAATAACCTCAAATCGTAATCTAATTTTTCTACAATTTTCGTTAACACGTTTTATAAATTTCCTTCGAAGTATCTAACCTCAAAAATATATACGATGAAATATAAAACGATCTGTTTCTCTCATTCGTATTACCATTACATGTTGATTTATTTATTCGACTAATAAAAATAACTAAGAGAACTGTATCACTAATTTACCTATCAATTTCGTAAATTATTTTTATCAGATATATTTTAAAAAGACAAAATCAACGTCGTCATTTTAAAATCAATAGAATTACAAGTAACACGTTTATCTCGTTATATAAATTAATTAAATTATCCAAAAATTAAAACAAATAATTCATCTAAAGACAAAAAAAACATACAATACGAACAATAAATAACGTTTTCGATCACAAAATGGTAGAACTAGAAATCTTGATGGAAAAATTAGTTTGATACGATTACGAAAGGAATAGATTGAACTAACGAACTATTGAAAGAAGAAATGAAACCTAGAAAAATAGAAAGAATGATATAAAGAATGAAAGAAAGAAAGATAAAATGAAAAAGGTATATTATTATCGATTACGAGCAAAACTCGCGTTAATTAGGAACGGTTTAAATATTACGAAACATTGTATCTGGAAAAGTATACGTTCAACTATGAGTACGGAAAATCTACGAGTACCGTTTTAACTTCGCCATAGCATTTCCCCCTTACCCTACCCCAACCCACTCCCTATCTTTCCCCCTTCTTTTTTTGTAATTCTTATTTTCTTCCATTTCTTTTTTATCTTCAATGTTTTAATCTCCATCTCTTTTTCTCTTTCTTCCTTTTATCGTAGGATATAATTCTCTTATTGGCAGCTGTTGGCCGTTACCATATGCAAAATACTTGCTTGAAACATAGTCGAGGAAATTATTAGCTCGACATAAAAGCAACCAGCGTCGAACCAACCGACGGTAAGCTTTATGACTTACCTTCGCGGAACTCTCGCACGATCCACCGATTAATTGCTATAATAATTAGCCTCACAGTTCTCCTTCTTTAATTTTTTTTTTATCTCTTCGTCCATACAATTCGATGAATATGATTTTATTACTAATTGTATGATTGGTATTATTTTTAAAACCCTTTTTACTCGACAAATATATATATATTTTTTTTTCCTAACAAAGTTAATTTAATACAAAGAAATTTGTAGTATCCTAATAAAAAAAAAATGTTAGTTAAATGTTGTAATAATTAGTCTTACTGATTCATCCGTTTTTTTATATTAACCACTGCATATGATTTTACAATAATTGTTATACTTTTTAAAAAGGTACAACTTAAAATATATATTTTTACTAAATGAATTTAACTAAAGAAATTTAATTTTTAATAATCCTTAAAGGATTTTCAAAGGATGAGTATCACGATTATCCTTAGAGATTATCCTTTTTATTCTACCAATCCAACGAAAATAATTTTACTACGATTGTTTAATATTTGAAATTTCTTTACAACTAAGAAATAATATTTATATAATAAACGAATT
This sequence comes from Mischocyttarus mexicanus, assembly GCA_023678845.1. NCBI lineage: Eukaryota > Metazoa > Arthropoda > Insecta > Hymenoptera > Vespidae > Mischocyttarus > Mischocyttarus mexicanus. The sequence goes on along the minus strand of JACGTP010000014.1, from coordinate 2,817,192 downwards.
AACAAAGTCTTTAATAATCTTTCGAAAATCTTGACAAGTTTAATAAATTCGTTGTTTCAAAACAAATTAAATCCAATACAATCCTATTTTCATATTGCAATGATTAAAAATAAACTTTCGAGTTTTCATTTTAATTCTTCTTGACCAAACAAGTTTAGAAAGACATTTCTATTTTTAGATGCATTAACCCAAAACATTCCACAAAAATCAGAACTTTCCCATTCTGGTAAAATTCCAAAGTGGTGGATCCTTTAGAAAACTTTTGAAAACCAGTTTAAAGGTTCAGGTATTTAAGATGCAGATAAATCCTTTTGCAAACAACCATTTAATATCACACTTAAGGATTCAAACTTTAAGTTGGTCGAAACACTGTTATGCGATTATCCTTGATTTATTTTGACTAGTATGTGATTTTACAAATAAACATTTGCATTCTAATTGCATATCCTTTACATGAATTTAAATTTATTCAAAAAAAAACTATTAGAAAGAAACAGAAAAAAGAAAAATCATCCGTCTGGTTGTTCATTGCAAAGACAAAAAAAAATCATTAAAGGGAAATCTAATGAATATTTTGATTATATTATTATTCATAAACTATATATGATATTTACAATACGTTACACACATCATTGCTTAGATTAATTAAAATATTTATTCTCATTCCATTGGAATAAGTCTCGTTAAAATAAAAAAACAAAGACAGACAGAGAGTAAAAAAAAGGAAGCAAATGAAATGGAGGGAATCGATTATCGTGTATAAATAAAAAAAAAAAAAGAATCTGTTTTTATTAATTATTTTTTATAATTCATCAAGAGAGAGCATTTACAACAATATCAATTTGTTCTACGCGTGTATCTCTGTGCGAGCATTGATTAGATCAATTAAAATTTTATTCTATTATTTTACGTTAGAATAATTTTTCACGACATATAAAATAATAAAAAAAAGAAAAAAAAAAAAGAAAAAGAAGAATTGATGCACAAACAAATAGCATGTTCAGTGGCAATTAAGAATCACGATTATAATCAGATGTTTATTATTTAATTAAATTAAATAATGACGGTCGGTTATAGTATTTAAATATGTCGAGGTAAAATATACTAAATGATGATCGTTGATATGAACATTAAAAAAAAAAAAACAACAAGAAATAAAAACTTCATTAGAATTAATTTAGCTCATGCTAGACTAATGCGTAACTAAATTATTTACACCGTGGTAATATTATTTAATTATTAACAACAGTAAATTATAATATTAACAACTCAATCTTAAGATAAATATATATAATATCTATACTTTTATTAAATGAAAATATTTATTTTAATAATAAACTTATTAATTTGTTTTAACCCTAAACGTGGATAGTACGTTTATGAGTTTATTACAGTGAACAGGAAAACAGTACAGTGTTTAAAATCCATGATCGGAAAAATGATTTGTTTCGTGGAAAAGTTTATGAAAACGGGTCACTAAAAAAATCATTTGAATATCGCAATAAAAATAACACATTACGGTATGACCGGAATGATGAACTTATGGTTGAAAAAAAAAGAAATCGAAGCGGTAAGATAAATTTATGCAACACGCAGCTTTTTATGGCAGCTGCAAGTGGTATTTTTGTTTTTTCTCTTTTCTGAAGAATATTACGAGAATACTATATTTCATATTTATGAAAGTGCTATAATAACATCTCGTAAACGATTATCCATTATACTCGAGCATGCAAATATATCAATCGTCGGATCATTTTCAAAATGAATTAATACTAATAAAATATTTCAAACTCCGCCTGTAGTTCTTTGGGTGAATTGAGTAGCCCAAAGACACTGCTGCCGGTCCCAAGCCCGGATAAAGGAGGAGGGTTGAGGAGTAAGGTTAGTCACCTACTCCTCGTAAAAAAGAATTCCTGACTCAGAGAACAGGGACTTCAGTTTTGGATAACGGACGGATTCACGGGAACAAGACCAAGGCAAGGAAAACGCCTGCTGGTATATAGAATGGTCAAAACAACACACGACAATAAACCACAAGGATCCAGACTACCAGAAAAACCCCTAAAAATGTGGCAGGATAACCTTCAGACCAATAAAACACAGGGCTCAGGCCTAACGTAAGAAAAAGAATAAAATATTTCATTCCTTCTTCTTTTCTTTTTCAAACGATTTAAACATAATTCAGTTATTTCTAACAATCCTTCTTTCTTTTTCTATTATTTTCTATCCAATAATCGACGACAATGATGATGATGATGATGACGACGTTATTTGCGAACAAAATAAAAAAATAAAAAAAGGAGAAAAAAGTAAGAAGAAAATTGTACAAGATTGAACCTTTCATTTTCGAGAAATTGAACCTTACTTACATTGGTAATATCGTTTAGTATTCTTCATGTGAACAACAAAAACCTAGATCATTCAAATTGATTACACCCACTGAAGAATTTCTCTGATTTCAACACACCGATCCCTATTTTTGTATCCCTCTTTTTCTTCTTTTCCACACTTATCCTATTTGAAAAAAAAAAAGAAAGAAAGAAAGAAAGAAGAAATTCTGAAGGAAATGGTCTTGCATTACTTCGAATGATCCAATACCTCTTTCATAAATCGCATGAAAAGAAAAACAAAATTGAGGATTGTTAGCTATCATTACCAACAGATATACCATGCGAATACTCAGGATTCTTCGTGGAAATAAAAAAAAGAAGAAGAAGAAGAAAAAAAAACATACGAGAGGGTGAAGAAAAAAAAAGTTTAGGGAATCCCTCGATAAAAGAAAATACAACCCTTTTTACCCAATACTCACACACACGCACAGTTATTTTTCTTTTTCTACCCCTTACGTTTTATACTCCTAGTATGCAATTTCGACACAAAACTCTAGAGTTTATTCACGGTTGATAATCCGCAAATGCTTACGATCGTTCGATTCAACTTGAACGTAAATGAAAATGTTCTAAAACACGAACAGAGGGGGTTGGTTTGTGGAATACTCGATGATCATAAAAAAGAAAGAAAGAAAGAAAAAAAAAGAGTAACCAAGGAATAAAAGTTGTTTAAATTTTGATTAGCTAGAAAATATAAAGGGAGTGTTGAATATATTTTCAATGTGAAAAGAGAAAGATAGAAAAAATAAGGAAGGAAGGAAGAAGTATAAAAAAGAAAAAGGGAGAGAAATATAAAAAAAAAAAGCCGAGAAATAGAAGAAAGTAATGTGCAAGCATTGTGAAAGAGTGGATGTGGGGAGGAAGGAGGTGGTAGTGGCGGTGGTGGGAAAAGATAAAAAAAGGGGTGGGTGATGGAAGAAACCAGAGAGGGTGAAGAACGTACGTCATTACGAATTTACACAGACCACTGTGTTGGAGAGGGTTTTTGTCGACGACCTGTCGGTAGACCACGAATAAAAAGAAAAAGAAAAAGAAAAAGAAGAAGAAGAAGAAGAAGAAGAAGAAGAAGAAGTAGAAGCAAAAGTAGAAGTAGAAAATAGATATCAACGTATTCCAACAAACATCGAAAACCTCGAGTTCCATCCTTGATGAGAGAGAAAGAGAAAGAGTGAGAGAAAGAGTCCATAGGAAGGGTTTTCAAGAGACTACTAGCATGACTAACCAACCCCTAACAGAATTCCTCGTTACTTTACACTTTCCACTTCATCCCCTATCAAACAGTTTTAACCTTACTGTTACGATATTAACCACCATAGTAATACAAGTAGGTACATCCTACGACGAGTTTAGAAAACGTTATATCAACTTTTTCCTTTTTTTTTTTTTTTCACTTTTAATGAGCTATTTTCAACCACTCTTCTTACCTTCCTCCTGCCCACGTCACCCCTTACCCACCCTTTTAACTACAAACTTTCCGAAAGAGTTAAACTCGAAAAAAAATTGGGTTAGAAAAAGTCTAAGGATTAATCAGGCGTGGAATGTTGGATTAAATTGAAGGTATTAAGAATTTATGATAGTTGGGTGGAAATCATTTTAATTAGGGTGGAAAGGAGAGGAAACTTGAGTTATTTTCTAATGTTAAAGATTCGTTTTGTTTTGTTTTATTCTTAGTTAACCTTGATCTATGAAGAAACACAGACACACGTGCCCGAGATGTAATATTTCATGGAGTATAGTAAAAGAATATTCTTGTAATAAACTTAGCCATGAGTTGGAGATACATCTGACGAGTAACATCAGCAAGTAAGATGGATAGTTTCGATAAAAGTACTTACTACCAGTACGTTAACGGTTTGATAATGAGAAACGTAATTAGTCTCAACGATTTGAAGAAAAAAAACAAGAAGAATCAACGGAGTGATTACGTTGTCGTATGCGGTTAATGACGATTGCAACTCGCATGGCGAGAAGAAAAAAAAATAAAGTCAAAGGATAACGAAGAAGGATTCGCCGATTTGAGAATCTTCTTAATCCCTCTTAGGCTGCTAACTCAACAAAACTGAAGTAGTTTAGTTTCTTTTTTTCTCTTTCTACTTTCTTTCTCTTCATATCGGGGGTTTTCTTTTTTTGTTTGTTTTTTTTTTTTATTTTTTTGGGTTCGTATGAGGGATTCCTGGTTGTTGTTTTTTTTTCTATCTTTCTTTTTACGCTCGTATATCATAGATTCTGTTTCATGGCATTGTAGTTTCTATGAAAAGAAAAGAAAAGATAGAGAAACGACGGGGCGTCGACCGACGCTTAAGATGAACCCGCTACCTGCCGATCTAGATTTTTCTCTATGTTTCTTTAACCTTTCTTTCCACTAGCATATAGTTCTTTAAAATCCCCCACTCCTCATAACTCTCCACACCCCATAAAGAAAGAAAAAAGACGATTGTTTTTATTCGGATTAAATATTAACAAATGATCGGTTAAAATGTATGGAACTACCGATGAAGATTTTAATTAATTTGAAACCTTGATAAATTCCATGAATTTACATTAAAAAAAGAAACATAAGATCAGACTAAGAATTACGCGATCTAACGTTCAGATAAGTTTGATTAATTATTATGAAAAAAAGAAGAAATAAGATAAGAAGTAATAATAAAAAGGAATAAAAAATAAGTATGGTGTAAAAAAGTTGCGAATACATACAGTTAGGGTACTCACCGTCCTTGGGCGGCGAGGGACATTGAGGCGCGTAAGATCCAAGATGATATCCATATGCATTATGTTGATGCATAGGTCCAAAGGGATATCCAGCTAACGCCGACCTGGGACTTGGGAATCCAGGCTCGGCGTGTTGTTGATTACCACTACCGGGTCCGGAGGATTGGTGTCCGAGGGCGCTGACCTGATGGGAGAATTGATGTGCACCAGGTACGTTATGTCCAGATGGGTATCCACCCCGTAAACCAGCCGGGTTGTAGAGGTTATTGTGTTGGAGCTCGATGAACGCTGATTTGCCACTTTGGGATACCGGTGTACTGGATGTCGTACTATCACCAGCATTATTACCAGCACCAGGTGGTCCTGGTGTTACCGAACCTAATCCACCGTGATGAAGGTGTTGGTCCATATCGGAACCACCGTTTCCAGAACCGTTCCCAGCACCGGTTTGACCGCCACCCGACGGCCCACCACCGGCACCACCCGACATACTATTCGGGGTCGGGGTACTAGACGGACAGGGGTCGCCCGCCCCGAATGGGCTCCCCAGGTCCGTGAAATTGAGCGTCGTCGTGCTGCTTGGCCTCTCCACCTTCAAGCCTAGCTCGAGTGCAGCCTCGAGCCTTGACAAATTAGCCGCGGACGACGTCGTCGTCGTCGTCGCCGCCGCCGCCCTACCGCGACACCCGTACGGGGCCCGAATCTTGGATTAGTTCGATTTTATCTTCTTCCCCAGCCAAGGAGGACATTGATCTAATCGATTACCTTCAACCCCCGATTAAACTTTGTTTTATTTTCTAGTCTTCTTATTTGTTTATTCTCCTCCTCTTCTTAAACTCTTCTTTTAATTTCTCACTCAATAATCACCTCCACTTAACGACACGGCCACTTTTTTCCTTCTTCTTCTTTCCCCTAAAATTGTTGCACTTTATTTATCTATTAATTGAATTATTCAATTAGTTCTCCTCTATTTTCTTCTTCTTCTTCTTTCCTATCTTTAACCAAGTTAAATCCAATACCAATTTGATTAATCCCGAGATAATCGGTCAGCTCGCCGTTAATGTCTTTATATTTTTATCCTTGCACCAAACGTACTCCCTCGACATTTCCAATATTTATTTCTTCTCGTATATCTTTTTCTATTGCTCTTTCTTGTTATCTTTATTTATCAATTTACTTTTCTCTCACACACGACACTTCATCAGCTACTTCGCTGATAGATAAACACGCGCGGGCGCGCGCCCGCCTTCCTTGTTTATTAAATAAATTTATATTCTTTGTTTTATTTTGTTTATGCATTTAACATAATGAAAAAACTTCGCCTAAGATTTGTTTTGAAATAATTACAAATCGGCGAATTTAATCAAACTATATCCTTTTCTCTCCTCGTCTTTCTAGGAAAAAAAAAGAAAACTATCACACGATAAACGTTATTTTAAATGTCGGTTGATAATCACAAATCGCAATCCCGACGACGCGACGAAGACGACGACGACGACGACGACGACAACGACAACGACAACGACAACAAAACACGACGGACACGACACGAACGAGGACGAAGAAGAGAGAAAAGCACACACGCGCGCGCCTTGGCCACTAACTGCAGTGCACACCGAGCGGCGCGGACCGGTATAATGATACATAATGAAGCCTGAGCCTCTCCCCGAGCCCGGTAAATAATTTCCGAAAGTTCCCGCTGTGGCGCTACAAGAAACCACGCCTACGGAGACAGTCGATCTCAAAAGTGATTCGTTCTCCCCACTACTAGGCAACCGTCTTCTCAATTCTGATTCGTTAGCCGGAGGCCATTATGGTTACCGAGTGGGCGTAGCTTAAATTGACCACAACCTCTCGTTGAACAGTTTTCCTACCTTCACCGAGCTTTGGAACGCGCTACGATTATACCTGAAGCCCCAGCTAACGCACTTGCCCGTTGCTCGTCCTGACGGATCATCGTTTCTCTTCTTTTATACCTCCAAAATCCTTCCTTTCCTCTTATACTTCTAAATTATTTCTTTAAAGAATATATCTTCAATCATTTTCTTATTTGTATATTTAAATCGGTTAACTCGTCTTAAAAAAAGTTCTTTCTTCAAACGTTCTCCAAATGTTCGTGTTTTTATTTATTTTTTATTTATTTTTAAACGCAGTTAAATATATTTCTGTTAATAAATGTTGCGTATACGGTTTAGAAATCTTTGCAGATCGCAGGATCGTCGAGAGGACAGGAGATATGACGAGAACGTCCTTGGCCCCGCCCATCAACCGATCGCTAAGGGAATGGACCACCAATGGGCTGGAGGTGGAGCTGTTCGGAGGCTTTCGAACAACTTTTTCTTCTTTTATTTTATTTTTTTTTTAACTCTTTCTATCCTTTCGCCGATGTACTTTACTTACTTGCTTAGCACCGTTCGTTGTTACCAGTAACGTCGATCCGTCGGATCTATGATAAAACCCATATTATTTTTTATTTTTTTTTATTATCATTAGCGATTACTATCTGGGATGTATTTAATGAAGATCAACCGAGTGAAGATTGGAATCGTTCAAATAAAAATAAAATCTTGACACGTAACCACAGTACCAACTAATTCACACACACACAAGCATACACATATAAATAAACACACAAGTATTTACGCACATGTATATGTATATACACACAGTCGATTCTAATTTTTTTTTCCTTTTGCGCAACGGATCTTATCCGATGGTTGGTTACTCCAATCGTGAAATGGTAAAAGATATCGTGACTTTACACCGAGTAAATCTGAAGGAAAGAGAATAACAAACAAAGTCACTACGCGTGAAGACATTAAAAGTGAATATATCAAGTGGCTGAACAAAATAAAAATAAAAGAAAGAAAAGAAAGGACTTCAGATAAACCCACATCAATATGTATGTGTGTATATGTACGTGTATGCGTATGATTCTTTACCACCAACATAGATTAAAATCTATCTGTTATAAGGGTCAAAGTATAACGAAGTTAGGTGAGAAAGGATTGAATAGGAAGAATATAAAATAGATTAGAATAAAAGAGAAAAAAAGAAAGAAAAGAAATTAAAAAAGAAAATGTGAAATGATAATGATCTAAAATCCTCGCGAGGTTCGTAGGTGTATATAAGAGAAGAAAAAAAATGGAAGAAAATAAAAAAAGGTTTACCACCTACCAACCTTTCTCTCTCTCTCTTTATGAAGTAGTTTTATTTAAGTGCCTGAGGACAAGCGACGTAAATAATTTTCGAACTCGTGTAGGTATAGTATATCTGCTTATCTATCGCCTTGCAAAATCGTAATTAAAATAAATGACTTTTATATTTATGACTCGCGTACGCCACAACGAGAACTTCTTGTTTCCTGTGTAATGGTCATAAAGATAACGAAAGAGGATACTTTATTTTTTTCCCCTCTCTCTCTCTCTCTCTCTCTCTCTCTCTTTTATTTTTTTTTTCCAAGAGTGATAATCGTTAAAACGACCCCTAACTTTGTCTCAAGTACTATTGAGTAACTTTTTATGTATACATCGATTATAACCGATCCGTTCTTATCATCTCTAATTGTAAGTGCATTCCTCGTACGTGGAAGACAAAGAGAGAAGGGAAGTGTAGGGAAGAGAGAACGAGGAGGGTATAGGAGGATTTAATAAAGGACGGAAATTATTTTCCGTAAAATCCGAAAACTTCCTAACGATTATTAAAATTACCGCAAGAGAATTTAATAAAACTCTGACGATGATAGACGGATAGTCACGGTAATTTCCCGACGCCTTCGGTGTGTTGTTCCTTAAACGTTACACAACGCTTCCTGGTAGCTCGTGACCGTGATTAGGAAAAAAAATTTTTTAAATAGGAAGAAATAAAAAATCAAAATCCGAAATATTAAGGAAAGATTTGAAAATATCTACGAAATCGAATGAAAATCAAAAATAGAAAAAGGGGTGTATAGTCAAACGTAAGGTATGAATTATTATACGAGTCGTTAGATAGATCATGTAACGTTTGGAACACTGACCTAACTCAAATATATATATATTTGTATCTCTTATCAAAGATGACTATTAAATTTGATTAGATAGACAATTACCAACAAGATAGCATTATACCAGCAAAACTAATCATGCATCCTATTGTCATGTTACGTCATATAAAATCCAAGATCTAACCAATCTCGTGTAAGATGATTATGATTGGCATAAGGAATGTTAAAAGAAAAAAAAATAGAGATAAGAATAGAAATAAAAAGAAGAAGGGATAGGGGGTAAGACTGTTTCGAAGTAAGTTTAATGTTATTTTCTTGTGATCTATATTTGACCTATAGGTATCCTAACCATAGAAGAAAGATATGAGAAATAAGAAAAATGAAAGGTACATCTATCGAAGAATCGAGCTACCATATCTTCTTATTTTTCATCATCATCTTCCTCTTCTTCTTATTCTTCTTCTTTATCTTCTTCTTCTCATAGTATCGAATTTCTTAAGCGAGATCGAACGAAATCACTTCCCGCTTCGTAATACAGGGGTACCCACCGATGTAGGTACCCTCGGATACGGCACTAGGCCAAAAGAGCGTGGCACGCTCTTACGGTGCGAAATTACATTGGGGGGCTAATTGCATGGCGGCGGTAGCGCAAACACGTGTCATCAGTCCGACCGACCACCACCACCACCACCACCACCACCATCACCATCACCATCACCATCATCACCACCACCACCATTATTACTACCATACCTCACTGATACTAACAAACCGCTAGTAACGTGCGAGGTGTACTAGCATAACCTACCTACCACACAACCATTTACAAGTACCACACCATCAACACTACTACAACACAACTACCAACAACTATTACCAGAGTACCAACAACACCAACACTAAGTAATCCAACATCAGGCAACATAGCCTTTGCAATGCCTATGTTGAGTTGCTGGGTAGCTGGCCGCTTGTGCTTGTATACGCTGAATTACGTAATTGAGGTAAATGCCAGGCTATCCAGTGTGCGGGGAACTGTGCTAAATAAAATGCCATTCAATTAGGCAGCGGGAGGACCCTGACTCGGTGGTGTGTTACTCGTACTGCCGTTACTCGTTCGCGATACCTATATAGAGAAAGAGAAAGAGAGGTTAAATTTACTAAAGCTGATAGGTTCCTCGTGTTTCCAATTCAAACCCTGGACACAACTTTAAAAACATAAAAAAAAAAATATTTAACTTCAACTACACGAGCGGTAGGTTTTNTCTTCTTCTTCTACGAGTGTGTGACATTTCCTTCGAATTCGAATGACACGTAGAAACGCATGCAATTTAAAACCGCGAACTGGCAATTTTGATCACCACCACCGACACACGAGAAGAGAAACTTTCTCTCCTTGGTGCAATTTAACGCGGATTTCGCATTTATATACCCATTCTGAGTTTCCTGCTGTATTTTGCTGTTACTGTATTTCATTTTAAGCTAACGTTCGGGAAAAAGGAAAAACATCTTTCATCTTTCATTCGATATATTATTTCTTAATAAAATCAAAAACAACGTTACGTGTTTTATTTTTTCTCTTTAATGCAGGTAGAAATTGTTTTTCCTTAGAATCCGATTAAAAAATATTAATTTAACTGATTATAAGAAATTGTAAAGTTATCAAAAGAAAAATAGTAGTATCTTTATCTATCATTAAAAACTTTCCAAAATATTTTCGAAATAATCAGTCCGTGATAAAATAAACGAACAAAACTAACAACCCCTTAAAGAACTAAAAGGAAGAATTAGCCAATAGAGAGACTCCCCTTTCCCGTTTTTCCCCACTTTTCGGACCAATCCTTCAGTAACATGGGGTCTATGTATTTGTTGTATTTGTGTGTATGTATAAGTGGACTATATAAAAGAGAATGGAAGGGAAAGGAAAGAGAAAGAGAAAGAGAGACGGAATGATGTTCAGGTCGAAGAATTTCTCAGTGCCTGGAGCAGTGACAAGCTCGGATCATAATTTTCGTACTTTACTGCCGGGCAGTAAAACTGGGATGAGTATGGGTAGGCGTTGCCAGCAAACATTGTGTTTGACCGTCTTCTAAGTAACATTATCGTTCTCTCTTTTTCTCTTTTTCTTTTTCTTTTTTCAAGTTCCGAAAAACGTTAACTATATTTAGCATCAGAATTAGACTAAGATAGAGTCAACCAGTATTTTTTATTACCCTGTTCATATTTTCTCGAAATATTAATCCGTTCCTGGACACTTCGAACGATCCCTCGAACAGTGTGAACTTTTATTAGAAAACAAACACTCCAAGAAAAAAATATAGATCTAATCATATTGAACAGGGATACATTATTGAATGAAGAAAAACTTGAATTACTTAAGAAATAAAAAAGAACAAAAATTTTTTTAGAAACCTAAAAGTTACTGCATACCTACTTGCCAAAACAGGAATAACACTGAACAATTATATCCAAATTATTTTAATAACTGGTGAACGCGTTGAACCTACTTTGCTCCTGCATAGACCTAATTAAAAATATAAATAAGGAAATATATTTTATTCAGAATTTCATCAACAATTACATCAAATTACTATCAGTAATCTTAACAATTTGTATTGTTCTAGATTTATATTCTTACCTTTTTAAAACTAACCCACAAATAAATTATTTTATAATCCTGTTCGGTTACTGCAAGTGGTTTATTTCAATTCTCATTCCATTCATTCAGTTGTTACCTCGACTAACTTTTAAAGTGAAGTTTCTCTCTCTCTTTCTCTTTCTCTCTTTCCCTCATCGTCGACGCGTTAGAAAAGTCAGACTAGAACGACGTTATATGGGATGTTAAAGTAGAACAACAGAAAAAGGGGGAAAATGGAAAACGGTCGTCTATAATTGTAGGGGAGGAACGTAAGAGAAGATGAGTGACACTTTGAAACTACCCTTCTCCATAAAGCTATATATGCCAATTACCTTTAAGATCCTTTTAGATTATCTCTTCTAACTTAATTATCCTTTAAATTTTAGATACATATTTCTAATTTAAATAATGTTTAACAATTAAAATAGTAAACAGGTTATCCTCTCGTAAAACTTATATGGAAACTTTGTAATTTTATATAAAAAAAAAATAAAGAAAATCTATTTTTAAAAAAAAAAAGAAAACAACCCCCACTTCCTTTAATCACGATTTCTTTCTCTCCCATCATCCTAAACCACGCAAGGAGATATTACGAATGCAAAAGGCGAACACCTGGAGTACACCAAGCGTCCTGACGTCCTGTTGATAAAGGGAACTCAAAGTTCACACGGTTTCCTTATTGTGGGTGGAAGAGTGCTGCTAGTTCTTGCTGTTCCAAGTTCTTCCCAAGAAGAAGAAGAAGAAGAAACAGAAGAAGAAGAAGAAGAAGAAGAAGAAAGGTGCTTTGGTGGCTAGGAACAAAAGAGAAGAAAAAAAGAGGTTGGTGAGGTTGGTTGAGGGAAAGAAGAGTTGGGCTGGGTGGTTGGGTTTGGGGGGAGGGTGCAAGAGGAGAGTCATGAATAGCGTGGGTGGGAAAAAGAGAAAGAAAGAATGAAATAAAGAAAGAAAGAAAGAAAGGAGAAGAGGACGTCAGCTGGCTATGTTCTCGCGTGACGACGCTCAGCACCGAGGCTCGACACCGACGCTTTGGTTCCCCTCCACGCAGCACACCATAAGACCCGCCTTGTATCTCTATCCTTCATTACTATTCTATGTGTCGTAGTGGGTTGTGTGAGGAGGGGACTATCCCCCTTCCTTAAACTATAATACTCTTATACTTCTCCTCGGGACACCAGATACATTTACCACGACGACAATGAACGACGAAAGCGAGCGTGCTCTGCTCGAGGTTATGGCCGTTCCCTTTTTCCAAAAAATGTAGGGTGGTTTGTTCTGTTGGTTGCTTGCTAGGTTGGTTGTTCGGTTGGTTGTTCGGTTGTTGTTCGGTTGCGTGTTCAAACTGTTCTCTTTCTTTTCCTACTACTAGCTAGTGCCATGCTAGCCCGCAGCGTTCGATGTCAACTCGTTGCCATGCATCTGCCTAGCCAGCCCAAGGCTGTCACGCTATTGGTCAATGCTAGACAAGGAACTAATGTGATAGACAGATATACTGAACTTAATCAGAATGAGAGAAATTACTTCTTCTTTTCTTTTTTTGGGTGATAGTGATGGTTTCACTTCGATCGAATCTAATCTTACGTTTTTTGAATGTACTTTAGATTGATGATTAATTTTTTTTCTATGGACTCTAATACATTTTTATTTAGATTTATTTTTATATGTTCGTTTAATGATTTTTAGATTACTTATAATTGATATTGGTGTACAATTTCTAAATACTTTGATATAGTATTCCTAAATATGATTCCTAAAATCATCTCCAAATACTTTGATATACCTAAATGTGATTTTTATAAATATAGGACAATTATTGTTCAGGTGTTCTAATTTATGAATCCCTCATAGTTGGACAACAGAACTACAATGACATTTTCAAAGATTTAAAGCATCGTTCAGTACCTTTTTCGCTATCCTTTGTCTCGAACGCAGAAGCCTATTTCAGATACGTTTTATCGATCGGCAGTTCTCTCGGAGAACTCGAGTAGTAGTTCTTTCTCTTTCTATTACAACCACCATCTTTGTCTTTCCAAAGTTCGTGTTGTAAGAGACAAGGGAGAGAAGAAGACAAAGATCAAGAGTCTTAAAAGAGGAGTAGAAAGAAGAGGAGGAGGAAGAGGAGGGAGGTGAGGGTGAGGGTGAATCGTAGGAAGAGGAAAAAGGTTTTGTTCCTAACCAGAATCGACACGAATTTAAAAACCCAACAGGCTAGATAATTGATCCCCTTCCTCCCCTGTATTCTATTTTTCTTTCCAGTCTGTGCCCAGAAGGGATTTTTTTAGGATTTCTAGAGAATCCTTCTTGTTCCTGAACCCTTCGTCGTTCTCAAATTTATTACTCGACCTAATAAAAAAGAATTACTTTATTTCTTTCCTTTTTTTCCCCTAATTTTTAGCTCGAATTCACTTTAAAACAAGTACGTTTCTAACTTTTGACTATTTTCATGGTATTAAAATCGTATTAGAAATCCTACAATTCTGTGAATGGGATTTGAAGAAAGGTGCATTCGAAAACGGGGGAAAGAGGATGAGGTGAGTGAGACAAAGAAAGAGATTAGTCGTCAGGTCGGTACGGAAACGTAAAAGATGATGAGAGAGAGAAAGAGAATGGGTCCCGAAATAATTAACGGGATATATCGGGAAGGTCGAACCGGAAGGTCGTGGTCAGGAAGCGGCTTAAGTAGTCCTGTGATCTTTCTAAGGAAAGTCACGGGTCAGGAACGCGCTATGTATGCTTTAGCCTTGTTTTTGCCAGCTAATTTTTACCAAGAGCAATTAGTTACCTCCGCTCATTAGTTACCGTCCAATCAATCAAATAACATGACGAAAGGAACCTAAAATGTATTCTATTCTTTTCTTTTCTTTCTTTTTTTTATCAATCTCATGACTTGGGACTTAACACACACACACACGCACACAGATCGTAAAAAAAAGCTATTTCATTAACAAAATTCATCTTTACTTTGAGTACTCAACTAATTATCTTAATTAGCTAATTGATTTTTCATTGAAGATTATTTAAAAGATATTGTTTAGTATTTAATTTTTTGTTATTTTATTGAAGAGAACCAGAAACTGGCAACACTGTAGCTCGAGTTAGCAAGCAAGCAAGCATCACTGCATCCATCTTCCTCAGCTCTCTCTGGTTGACCCTTTCCACGGGAGTTTAAAACGAAACCCCAAGTAACCTGGCGGGTGCTCGGATCCCGCAGGTTCATTAGTCAAGATACTAAACGCTCGTTCGACTCTTACTGCTAAGTAAGCTGTAAAACCTTCTTGGATCTATCGTGACGACCGAAAAGTCAGGTCCTTCGTGACGGCACACTTGATCGACCGTTGCACCGTGATATTGCAAAATTCTCTTGCACGCTTCTCTTACCCATAGTCAAGGAGAAATAAAGAAAGAAAGAAGATGAAGATAGAAAGAGAAAGAGAGAGAAAGAGAGAGAGGATGGATGATCTTCTTCTCGCATGGTCGTGACGTTATCCCCATGATATCCCATTTAAAAGTCTATTAATTATACGGTAACGATGTGGGTATGATGCCCAATAAAAAGCCAAACAAAACCAAAACAAAAAACTAACCATGGTAAATACCATCTTAGCAAATTTCTCTATCACAAAACGGGACCCTGGAAGTAGTACGATAAAAAGAAAATACAAGAAGGAAAACTAAACAAGAGACATGCAGTCTTACCAACATTGGGATAACTGACATGTGTATTTCTATCCCTCCAGAATTGAATTCAATCGAATCGAGTAGTTTAAACTGTCATGTCACTTGGGTGTAATCAGGCTAATACCTTATTTGACAAAATCTCATGAAGAGTGGATACTTGATCCGCAAAACTGGTAGCCGCTTGGAAAAGTGGAACGAGGACTTTATATGGTATATACGGACAAATGTTGAGCCCTCGTGTATGGGGGTGAGGTGAGGTGATGGGATGGGATGGGATGGGTAGGGGGAAGAGGTGCGCGACTTGTTGATGGTTGACGCGAGTTACCTTCATGCAAGTTCTGACGGTAAAGCTGATGACGCTGACGCGTTAGCTGACGCTATGTTGGTCCCTATGGTGGTCGGTTGAAACGTCGTACTCGTACATGATGTATATGGTGCGCGGGAATGGGGGCGGGGCGGAGACAGATGGGCGTGCAGAGGATCCCTTTGAGGCTGCCGCGTGCGGCGCCAGTGCCTCCGCTGCCCTGCAACCTCTTCTTCTTCTTCTACTTCTACTTCTTCTTCTTCTACTTCTTCTTCTTCTTCTTCTTCTTCTTCTACTACTACTACTTCTACTTTTTCCCTCTCTTATTGGACCTCTTTCAAGAGCTCTCGACCGTGCCCGAAGGAACTTCCTTTCCTACCAACTCTTTTCCTCCCAAACCTCCCAACATCTTATACTGTCTTCCTTTTATACTCCTAAACAAAAAAAATATCTTCTATTATTTCCTAGAAATCGGTTTCAACTTATTCCAATACCATAGACTCATGATCAAAGCCAAAAACTATTCTAGTTGTTTAAGTTGACTGTTAGATTCATGTAAAACCTTAAAATAATTGACACGTTTTAAAAGAATTATCTAATTAATTTTATTACAAATCTTTTATCATCAATTCTAATGATCATTAAAAGATTGATCTAATAGATATTATTATTGTATTATACAAACAATTTCTATAACGTTTAATCATTATTTATATAATTGTTAAACAACGTTAACAAAAAGAATAGAATTTTTGTAGAATTTTTACAACAGAAGACCAGACCAAATCACTTATCTTTGTTGTTGCCCTTTTCTTGGTTGAAGGAAAACGTAAATCATTGACAGTTCGAAGGACAGAGGCCGTTCGACAAAAGGCTTAAGAAGACTTGGAGAAGATGAAAAAAGGGAACAAAAAAGTAAGAAGAAGATGAAGAAGAAGGAGGAGAATAAGGAGGAGGAGGTGGAGGAGGAGGAGGAGATTCGCGATGTATAAGCGCGCAGACTCAGCACGAGAGGAAGATACTAACGCTCGAGGCTACCCGGTCGTTGGTGTTTTACCAAGAACAGACGAAGAAGAGGTGCTGCTCGGTTATAGAAGTTAGGAATTTCCCGCGAGGCTCGCGTGTCCTGGATTTCAGGATAGGTCGGCCTGGTCGTGCATCCTCAGGCATCCTCCTCCTCTTCCTCCTCTTCCTCCTCCTTCTTCTTCTTCTTCTCTTACTTCTTCTTCTTCTTCTATTCCTCTTTGGTTCTTTCTTTCCTTCTTAAAAACAAGACACACTATACAGCAAGAAGAAAAACAAGAACAGTTCTCCCAGGGGTTGACTAGGTTCCCTAGGATCCACCAGCCAAGAGGATCACGCGATCACCCTAAGGCGAACTAAAGATTTGCACGGAAACATCATTGCTGAAGAGAAGAAGACTCATCTCAAACGATTAGAATAAAGTTTCTACGAGCTAAACTACTACTCTAAGATTTCTAAACCTTCCTCTCTCTCTCTCTCTCTCTCTTTCTCTCCCGGTTATAAAACCAAATAAATTATAATGAACACGTTCTAGATTTCGAATCGTTATCATTTTTATTTTTGTTAAAATATATTTAACAATAGGAAGAAAATTTTATTATAATTGTATTTTTGATTCATTGATCAAAAATTGAATCAACCTAATTTCAAATAATAAATCCCAATAAAAATTTCAACCGGTTTAAGAATAGAATAATAATTGGTGACGTAGTAGAGGAAGATAAAATGATGAACGAATGAATGGGTCTAGTAAGAGTCAATAAAAATGTGTAAATATTTGATACCACAAAAAAGCAAGCTGGTGTCTCAACTATTATCTCTCTTACTCTTTTTTCTTAGGGTTTAGGAACTTCCTTGATGAATGAGAGAAAAATAGAAAGAGAAAGAGAAATAGAATGAGCGAATGAGTGAGTGAGAGAAAGAAAGAGAGAGAGAGAGAGAGAGATTGAAGGGCCACACGGGCGGCTGACTAACTCGTGGTCCCCCATGCCTCACACGGAGTAGAAAAGAAAGATAGTAAAATAGAGTTGAAGAAAGAAAGAGAAAGGTTAGGACACGGGTATAGTGGTCTCTTCAACACGGCGGCCGACCTTTGTAGTTCGTTCTAAGTCCTCGTTTGTGAAACAAGTCGGCTACAGATACACGAGACAAAGACCCCGTGGCTGACTTAGCGTTAGGTATTTAAGGACTTCGGTTATAATTGCTTCCGAGGTTTCCCTTCTTCTATCTTTCATTCTTTTCTTACTTTTTTTCTCTTTTTTTTCCCCCATTTTTTCTTTTTGCTTATATTTCGTGCTTCTCCTATCTTATATTTTCACCTTCGTTCCGCTTGTTCGTCAAAGATGAATAGTCCCGTCAACATTCTCCTATTTATGTATATATATATATTTATTCTACATGAACAATTATACTTATTTATATTATACATATCCTATCATTTATTGATATAATCATTATTTATATTTAATTATTGATTTTATTAATAAAAATAATTTTAATTATAATTAATGTGTCCTCTTAAAATTAATCTTACGAATAATCAACTTTATTGTATGTTTTTTAAAGATAAGAAATAATTATTTTCCCCGCACAAAATGTTTATCTTAAATAAACAACGAACAAGACTCTTCATTCCTAATCCTATTCACCAGTTTTACCTTTTACCCTTTACGAAACATTCAAAAGACCTTAGCAAGTTTCACTTGGCGCCACTAGGCGCCAATGTTTCACGCCTCTTTGGAGTCCTTTTATACCGTCCTTTTTTTTTCCTTTCTTTCCCAAAGCCATCGTTATAGACCTTGACTCGTTATAATCCTTACAACTAATAATCCCTAATTTCGTGTGAGAAGTCAAAAGTCTTTTGTGTTACGTTATTTTATTTATTTTCCATCCTCATCTTCTTTTTTCTTCTTCTTCTTTTTCTTCAAAAACCTTAAACAAAATGAACCGATAGTCGAACAAATAATAATCTTTTCAATACGAAAAAATAAATAATATATTTAAAATTTAGTCAATCAATTGTGTTTATATTTAAACCTCAAACTTTGAGAGATATTAATATTTGTTAGTTACATTGTACGAACTATCAAGATTGTATATTTTATTGCACATTATCGCGATACTTAACAGTTTTAACCTTCTCTATATATTTCTTTGTCATAGTAGTAGTGTATATATATATATATATATGTATCTTTCTCTTTCACTTCAGCATGCTGCAAGTCATTCCGGAATAATTTATAACCCCAAAAGGATCGCCTAAACGGGCCGTTCTAACTCGACTAAACGCCGCGCTAATTTCATTTAACGCCTGGTCTTTAGTTCCTCTTTCTTTTTCTCACCACAGGGGGTTGTTTATCGAGCTGGTCACATTTAAAACACAGATGTGGAGGTATTAGCCCTTTTTTTTCTTATTTCTTTTACTCTTCTTTCACCTTTATTCAAATACAATGCTGTTTATGTTTTTTTTTTTACAATATGGTTTGACATTTCTTATCTTAATTTCACGTTTAAATGTTTTCTAAATTTCTCCTACGATTTAGAATAGGATTTTGTGTTTAGAGTTTTCTTTTCTTTTCAGTTTAAATCGAATAAAGAAAAGAGGGAAGAAAAGAAAAAGGTAGAAAGGTTGCCATCCCCAGAAATAGTGCGTTCCTTTTCGGCACGGACTATGAAAACGTAATTCGATGGCATCGTTAATGTCAACTTTTATCGATTTGGGTCCAGCGTAAATTCACTCAAACGATATGTTTTCACTAAATAAATGTTTAAACGGATACGTGTGCCAAGTTGACGCCTCGTTATGATCCTAATCGAAAATTACGATACGAGTTGTTTGTTTTTTTTTTCTCGAAAGTGGATACATTTTAGTTTTTAAATAATTCGTTTCGGGGCTACCTGAACTTCTGCATAGATTTGTTTTTCTTCTTTATTTCCATTGGTCCGTGCCTTTCTTTTCGGAATTATTAACACATTTCTGTCGACTATTAAAACACCCAATAACTGATACCCCACAATGAAATTTAAGTAAATAATCAAATATATTTTACGATATTATCTGAAAGAAAACAAAACTTAAATTCGGGTTCTATCTAATAGTAACACCTTATTTAACATATTCCTACTATCTTTATCGACGAGATATTTAATCAAGAACAAAATTGTATTATTTAATAATTAATAACACACATATTAATCATTTCTTATCCATAAAAAGGTACCACCAAATTTAAATCAGTCAACTTTAATTAATAAAATCACATTATGATTATTAACATAACTTAAAAAAAAAAAAGATAATAATACATTTCCTGAATTTTAAAAGAAGCCCCATCAAAGTCCAGATTAATTTTTTTTAATTTTTTATTTGTACAATCAACTTTCATCGTAGTTCCGATTATTGTTCTAGAACGATTGACCAAGAATAAAAAATAAAATAGAAGAAACATTATTAAATAAAATAAATCTTGAACTTCAGACGAAATCCCATCAAAAAGAAAAGAAACAAAACTCTGATCCTTGTCACTGAACCATGTCTAATGACATCAAACTAGACAACCCAAAAAGGAAACCTCTACCATAACCTAAAAAATAATTGTACGTTTCTGAAAGTCTCGAAGGAAGAATCATACACACACACACACACACACACACACACATGGACACACAGACAAGCATACACACTTTTAACAATATCAGAATCCATTCATGTTTTCCAATGGGACGATCAATCGCAAGCAGTTGCATCGTTTTGGCTGTCGTTCCATAATGGCCGACATGAAATCAAAAGGAAGAAGAAACTTAAGAAGTTAGGAAATAAGAAAAAGAAGTGGATACGCGGATGACGGTAGCAACCTATCTCTCACCCTCTCTTCCACCTCCTCATCCACCTTCTGCACCACCACCACCACCACCACCTTCTATCCACCCCTCCTCCACCTTTTCTTCTTCCACACCTTTACTTGAGAGAGAAACTATATTCGGTTGAGGGAAGATAAAGCAGGACGTTTGTTGTGTTGTTTTTTCTTTTATTCTTTCTTTCTCTTTCTGTCTGACTGTCCTTTTTTTTTGGGATTTCGTTTTTTCTTTTTCTTCTTTTCTGTTCCTCGTCTCGTCATCAAGTTTCTGCTGGCTCCTTCCAACAGGGCGTCGCACTGACTCGTCGTCATTACACGGCATGACAAGGCGCCTCTTGCACTCCTGCTCCCTCTCCCCCAACCCCTAACTCCTCGATTTCTTGCTACTTTTTCTGCTCCCCTTCCTATCTCTTTTTTATTTCTTTTTATTCATCTCTTTCTGTATCTTCTGGCATCTCTTCACACGCTCCCGAATGCTTTTCCTTTATCTCATTCTTCGATGCTCTTGAAACGTAGGATTATTTAAGAATCGGTGTTTTATAAGTTCCATTGTTTTAAATTGTGGGAAGATTTGATTTTTTTCTATTTAATTTAATTAATTTTAATTTTGATATAGAAAATTGTTGAATTTAATTTGAACGTTCAAATATTGTCTCTTCATTTGTAGCAGAATCCATTTTCCTTCAAGGTTCCTAAAAACAAAAGAAAACTACTTCAGAATCGGTTCTCTCAGCATTTTAACTTCATTTTTTTGAACCTATTTTTAAGTTACTCTAAAAAGTTTTTCAACAAAATCACTGATTAATGCTTAAACATATTGCAAAGTAAAAATTATTATATTAATTACAATATTATTATTAGTATATTAATTAAAACGATTTCATGTATTTGTTATTTAAACAGCAGATCCAATTGATATAAATCGAAGTATAATTATAAATAAAATAAAAAGGAAAAGATATATACGTATATATAAAGATGTATACGTATATATACGTGTATACATGTGCGTGTGTGCGTGTATGTGTGCTCTCGATGTCCGCTTTATGTTCCCTCGTCAAGTTCGTTTTGTCCTCGACACGGAGAGAAAGAGCACCGGTTGTTCCGGTAGATCGAAAGAAGTCGAAACGAACGCAGGTCCCGCAGGTTTTACGAGGTCCTACGTTCTCGTGCATTCGCCTAATTGATCCGTGCTCTTGGCCCCTTACTCTACCTACCTGCAGGGATGAGAAGGCGGCACACGAAGGAACAGCCGAGTCGTACCGGACTCTGAAGGGACGTAAGGTATCCGAGTGGAAGGTAAAGTCTCGCCTTTGAACATCTTACCAGGAACTACCTACGTCTTCTCTTTCTTTCTTTTTTCTTCCTTCTCTTTTTATATTTATTTCTTTCTGTCTTTCTCTCACCCTATTCCTTCGTCCCTGTTTTCTCCTTCTTTTTATTTTTTTTTCCCTTTACCTTTATCTCTATCGTAAAATTGAGCCTCATTCAGAAAAAGTTTTGATTCATTTATATTTCTACTTTCGTTAAAATAAAAATTGAGAATTGTTGATTTGTATTGTTATTAATGTTTATTTAATTTTAACATCTTTTAATCGTTTGGGTATATTTCGGATGAAGTTAATGATTAATACGATTTGTTTAAAAATCATTATTAGAATTTAAACAATTTTTATAAATATTAAACGAAAGATGTTGTGAATGGTAATAAATAGTTGATTATTCATGATGGCAGAGTGGAAGCAACAGTAGCAAAAGCGCTGACAGATAGGTGGCACCACTCGAGGCACTCCTCGAGTCTATTGCATGCCACAAATTGGCTCAAATATTTACGCAATTGGCATGATAACCGCATTACGTGATTATGTACGCTCGTTGCTTGCGATCCCGATGTTCACCCTCACGTCCCAGACTCGGCGTCGCTAGAAATTCCCTCTCCTATCACGACCGTTTGTATAAACATCAAATCAGGGTTATTAAACGAGTACTCGCGTACATTGTTCAACTTCCGCCTATAAAGGACTTTCCTGTTCTCATCCTTTTATCTTAACCCACGATAATATATTTATATTTATTTAACATTTTTTTTCTACAAAATTCTTCTACCTTTTCCCCCTACCCCTGTTCAATTTATTTTTATATTAAAAAATACAATATTTTCCTTAATATAATTATTAAATAATAAATAATTTTCTATATGAACTAAAAGAAAATAAGATTAATTATATTGTTACTAATAATAAAATTACAGAATAAAGTGTTATGATTAAAAGATATGTTTGTGTTAAAACACAAAGTAGATGTGTTGCAACAAGTATTATTTATAATATACTAAGCTTGTTTTAAAAAGAACAAAGGTCGAACTCGATCGTCGAATTACGTGAGACGCCTCGTTTCCTTCAAACGACGAACACGACTAGCTCGTTATCCAAGAAAATTTGTACACACGCGTATCTTCCAAGTAATGCAAATAAAAAAAATAAGAAAAAAAGAGAGAAAAAGAGAGAGAGAGAGAGAGAGGGAAATAACAAAACTTCAATTCTATATTACACATAACGTCCCTTCGATTTGACTCGCTAGGATCCATAATGTTTCGTACAACGCATACTTACACATACTCACAGATGCGTACGTGTACCGGAAAGTTGCGAAAAATTGGCAGACTATACGGAGGATTAATTTCGTTGACTACTTCTTTTTATTTTCTTAGGTATTCTTAAGAAAATTGCCATCGCGCCATCACTATTTGCCGGATCTCGCAATTTTACCGACAATTTTTTTCTCCTTTTTATTTTTTTCTTCTTCTACTCTACCTTTTTATTCCTCTTCTTCTTCTTCTTATTTCTAACTCGCATTTCAATTTACCGCAAACGTTAGTCTTTATTTGTCGAATTAAATCTATTTTATCTCTCTTTCTTTAAAATTTTATTTTTATTTTATATTATTTATTTATTTATCTATTTAATATTGTCTTAATCAAATTTTTAATAATTATGAAAATCTAAAACAAAATATTAATAAGTTTTATTAACATTGCAGTTTTTGGTAAACGTGGTGTAATAACGAAACCTAATCAATTTATTATTATTATTATTATTATTATATATTTTTTTAAAATTATGTAATCATTATTATACAATCATTCTCTTTCTCAGACACATACACACATGTGGGATTGAGACACAAAATTTTTTTTATCGAAGATCAAAAACTTGAGTAATTAAAGTAAACGTTTAACTTCACCATTAAACTTCCCTTAAATCGTATTTCGGTTTTTACTACGAACATTATTAGTTAGTATTTACCCACATATCTTTCTCTTTTCTAAAAAAAAAAGACACATAATCTCGTAAGCGTACGTTTAAGTACGTTAGTAAGAAACATTTCATTTTTTTTGTTATTACCAATTCTCAAAAACTCACTTTAATTATCGATTTACTTAAAGTAAACGTTTCACTACGATATCCAAGTTTTCGTTTTTCTTCTAAAGCGCGTATAATTACTTTCCTAGGATTAACAACCGACCGCACACTACTTCTAAGAAAAATTCTAAAGGAACTATTTAAAAGATATTTATTTGACTAACTTGGGCATAGGTTTTCGAGTAAACTAACTTGTAATGTTAACTAACAAATGAATAAAACATTAATGTCATTAAATTCTAAATAAAGTATCTTACAAATGCAAATAACATCTCTGAATAAATAGTTCATTAAAACAAAACCTCAACAAAAATGATCCCTCAAACCTGAAATAAGAAAATCTATGCCATTTTTACAGTATTTTCCCGAAAGAAGTTCTAACCAAATTTTAGAGAAAAAAAATGATTAGCTCAACCTGTAGTTTTGAGTCAACCTTAAATGCATAATAAACCCATCAAATTACTAGTACAAATAAAATCCAAATTCATCAAGTAGCCTCCTGTAAAAAATCTTATTCGAAAACTGATTAAAGTTTGACACATCGGAAAATAAAAACTGGACCCTCTGTTTCGTGATTTCTAACGAAATACGATCCTAAAAAAAATATATAGAAAGAAAAAGAATAAATCCTCCTTCTCCACCTCCTCTTCGAAAACTACAGTTACCTCTGACCGTCGATCTAACACCGATCCGTTACGCAAGAGACTCCGTGGAAACGCTCGTGCCTGCTGTGTTTCTCCTCCTCCTCCTCCTCCAACTCTTGCTTCACCAATACCTCCTATACCTCCTTCTATCACAGTACCTCCTCCTCCTCCAGGGGAAGCATGGAACGCGCGTTACGTGCGGTTTCCGTAAATTGCTACGTGCGAGTTCCGAACCCCACTGCTTCGGATTCTCCGAGTTCAGAGAAAGAGAAAAAGATAAAGAAAAATAGGAAAAAAAATTAAGGGGGGAGGGTCGGGGGTTTTCGTGTATGTGTGTGGAAGGCAGGCGAGGGGTTGGTAGGCGAGAAGGGGGGCAGCTAAAGAAGAAACCGGGAAGGGGCCCTAAAGAATGGGGTAGCCAGAGGGGAGCGGAAGAAATAGGAGTGAGGAGGAGGAGGGTATGAGGAGGGCAAGGGGGTAGGCAAGAGGAGTAAAAGAACAGCGGCCGCGATCAGCCAACAGCCGCATCTCCTCTCTTTCGAGAATATAAAAGAAAGATAGAAAATACCGATCTCGCGTGTCGTTGAGTTACGCGGAAACGCGTCCTATACTTCACCGTCCCGTCCGTCCCGTCCGTCCTGTTCGTCCATGGTGTTCAAACACGAACGAGGGAAAGTCCGCTTTGAAAAATCAAGTAGAAGAAGTGGCCATGGCGATAAGGCCTAACATAAGTTGTACACGGAAACCTCAGGCTTTCGAGAGAAAACGTGATATATCTTCGTGTGTGTTGTTGTTGGTCTTTATCTTTCTAACTTACACGTGTGAATTATGTACGTTTTGGTTTGGAAAAGAAAAATATTATTGAAAAAATAAGGATAGGAAGAAGAAGGAGAAGAAGAAGAAGAGGATGATGATGATGATGATGATGATGATGATGATGATGATGATGATGATGATGTGGCAAACAGGGTTTCTTAAAAAGTTAGGATTTGCAATGTTTTCGTCAATTTCTTTACACGCGTTTCCTCAAACGTGATTCTCCTAAAGTTGAAGAAGTTCCTTTTGGGGTGATAATTGGAAGTTCGTGGGTATCATGTGTTTTGTATGATTATTTATGGAAAGTTTGTTATAAAGGTGACTTGTAACGTTTAGGATTAGATTTTTGTTTTTTTTTGTTTTCTTTTAAAATTACCGCGGGTTAAATTACCCGGATCAACGAGGAACACGGGTCGTGTTCCTCCTAATTGGATTTAGTTTCGATAAATGAATATGAAACGAGTGAAAGTTTGTCGAAGAAAATTATTTACTTACATTTGAATGTTATAAATATAAAAGAAAAATTAAAACATTTGCAATTCATATTTTTAATATTCTAATAAAAATGATTGAAATTGTTATATATAATTTTATATTTGATAAATACAATTATTAAATGATTAAGGTACGAAAATAAAACGATTTAGTTTAATGTAAAATCACTGTAATAGGAAAAATCAATTTTTTCCTTATTGTTAGTTATTTTTTTTTATCATATAATGAATAAAAATTATACACTATCAACCGAGTTAAACACAAAGTATTACTTTTAAACACAAGAATTATTTTAATTACGACTATTTATTGTTTTAGAGGGTTGTCGATGATTGGGATCATTTTACAGGTGTTGTCATCTATACAAGAAATCGTCAAGTTTATTCCCCTAAATGGAAACAAGTCAACACCATCTATTTCAGTACTTTCAAAATATTTCAACAATTGTTACCCATCGATAAATACAAATTTTCTTAAACATTATTCGAATCCACTACACCCATTGATAAGACAGTTTTTACCCTATATCGATAAGATAGATTTCAAGAATGTTTTCATATTTAATATGAGGTTAGTTTTAAACCCGATCGGTAAGAACGAATATCTGTTACTGAAAGTTTCCACTTACGATTTATGAATCATTTTCTTACGACAATGATCGATTATATTTGAATTAAGTTAATATCATGTTAACAAATAAAATTGAATTTAAAAGTTGATATATTTGATTTTATATTTTATTTGCATACCAATCAAATATTTTTAACAATAATATACCCCAATAAATAAAAATCTAACCAAATATTAATTTATTCTATTTGTTTCCAGATTCATCGTCAAACTGTCAATCTTCAAATAATTAACAAACAAATATTGTTGTAAGAAAAAAACGTTTTTAAATAATTATTTCGAAGAATATTGTATAAATATTTCAAACAAAAGATCGCGTGACCGTACGCAACCCTTCTATTTTATTTTCCATTTTATTATCCCCCTCATCTCCCTCGCCCATCGTGTTTCTTATTTAAACCGTTTCTTTTCTCTTGTTCACCAAACGATTATTATTACGAGAATTACAAAAAATTACAAGGAATTGTAGTTGGGAACTTGTGTACCTCTCGTTGCACCTGCATCACCATCACAATCATCATCATCATCATCATCATCATCGTCATCATCGTACATACACAATGCAAATAAGAAGCTACTGAGTTTGACACTTTGACAGTTCGAATTGACGTAAAATGAAAGAAAAAGAAAGATAAGAATCGTTCAATTTTATAGTTGGCTAAAGACATATTTCGTGAAAAAAAAAATGAAATGTTATTTAAAATAATTTGTTAGAACCGGAAAGGCCAAACACGTTGTTGAGTAAATGCAGTTAAGTACAAAAACATCGTTTTATATAATTAAAGATATTTATTTCTAAATCTGTGCTAATTGAAATTTGGAAACAAATGAATTAGCGGTATTTATGATTATAACAAATATATAAATATATAAGAATTTATTTGTTTAAATAATATTAGATACATAAGTACGTGTATTGTTTATTGACTAATATTTCTCAAGCATTCATTTTTTAATAAAATATGTAATTATCAAATAGAATTTAACCTCTTTTTTTGTTCATCCTTTATGAACAAAAGATTATTTAATTTTTTAATTGTTATTAATCAGAAACCTCTTCGTCAGTCCTTTTCTTCCTCATCCATATTTCATTCGACATGCTGTATATTTTCATATTGTTAAAAATATTTTCTTTTACAAAATACTAAACATATTTGGTTATTAAAAAAAATATATAATCAGTAATAATTTATTTTATTATTATTAATAATTATTAAAAAAATTCTTACTCGTCCAAAGGATCTTTTGAATATCCTGCCAATGCTCGCCACAATTCCCTAGGCCCTTCGATAGCAAGTGGAAAATTTTGCCAAGTATTAGATTCTGAAATTTCAATTAAACATATTAAACCAATAATCGGTTGTTGTGTTTATAAATAAAACAATTAACATACGATCCATCAGTGAATAATCCAAACGTCTTTTAAGTGGTTTAGCAAAGTGTTCTGAATTTTCGTGCAATTGCCATGACTGTAAAAATTACGGTAACAAAAGTTTAACAATAAAATAAGAATTAATAATTAAACAAGCGAGAATAACAAAAAGATAATTAAACATACTTTTGAATTATCGTCGTATTTTCTTGAATTAAGATTAGTGTTAGTTGATTTTGAAAAATCGTCGAACTTTTCACTTCGTCCAACTCGTGGAATGTTTTTAGCAATTTTTAAAAAAAATGCTGGAACCTCGTCAGCTTCCGCCAAATTTTGCATGATAAATAATATCATGATTGATCCAAGAAAAACTACAAAATAAAATTGAAGGATTTCACTCAAAGTCATTTTAATAAAAAAATAAAAACAAATTATATTGTTTTTAAAAAAACGTACCATTTAAAAATAATGTTCTTGGACAATCACGTGATCGAGTAATAAACATCGTAGCGTGATAAATAAATGTATCTATGTTTTGTTAAAAATATAAAAATAATTTTAAATTATTAAATGCTTACATAAAAAGTATCATTTTAATTTCAAACGATGATGACAGAATTTCGAAATTTTGTGTATGCGATCTAATCGATTGTTTTTTGTGTATTTAAATTTGTTTAAAACGTACCTGTGTGGTTTTTCTAATTCCAAAGAATACACTGTGATGAGTGAGCTACAAAATTCTGCGTATTTATACTCGATTAAGATCGAATTAAGTATTTCGATCATGTTTCAAATGTTAATCGATTTTACTCTTATAGTGTTTGATCAAACCGAGAAACTTTAGTCATTGAAGTTGTTGGTTGAATTTCAATGATATTTTATTCTAAAAAAAAAATAAATATAATATATTAATATTTATTATTGTAAAAATATTTTTACAATGACTTTGAAACATTTAATGAACTATAAACTAAATCCTAGATCAAAAGTATTAATAAACAATTTAATAATAAAAATATAATTTATTTAAAGTAAGTTAGTAGTGAGGTTGAAAAGTTTTGAGCTTAACTAACAAAGAAATAATTACAAGTTGATAATAAAATATCATATAATTAAATATGTAACATATTTTGATTAAAAATATGTTTATTCAACATTTTCCAAATTATTAAACAAGTTCTAATATTAATAATAAATTTCAATTGTTAGATGTGAGATGTAAAAGAAAAATTCGATATTTTATTTATTTAATTGAAATAAATAATTAAAATTAAATAAATAAAACATTAAATTATACGGTCAGTAATTTCTCATTTTAAGAATTTATACTAAAATCGATAACCCTCATCGTGTTAGTTAAATGATACGTGCTATCAATTTTAAATGAAACGATTTGTGTATTTCAATGTTCCCAAGCACCACACGAATTTGAATGAACTTATTGTTAAACTTATTTTATTAGAGAGAAAAGGTTAAGATATTGTTAATTGTGTTAACGTAAAAACAATTTATTAAAGATTTTTACATAAAGTTAATAATGCCAAGGTTATATATGATGGATGGAAGTAAGAAGAATTAGTATCAAGATTTGAATTTAGGAAAAGTACCGGAAATTATTTGAAAATGGAAAGATAACAGATAACCAAAAATCTGTTTGAGGAAGGAACTAAGGTGGATTTACAAATGGGAAATGGCATTTCACATAAAGAAGCTCATGTTGATTACAAGTAAGTTACAGTTGATTATTGATTATTCCTGTTGGGAATCCATCGAAACGGGTAATGGTATTTCACATAAAGAAGCTCATGTTGATTACAAGCAAGTTAGAGTTGATTATTGATTATTCCTGTTTATCTCGATAACCAGGCATTGCAAGCTTCGCTTGCAATTTCGCACATTGCTGAAAGTGCACGGTTGGCTACTTCAGCATCTGTAATCATTCAAATACAAGTTTCATTAAGATTTTATATAGTCTTTGAGAATATACGACCCGTATATGGGTCGATAGTAAAGAAACAATGTCAAAATAAATTTATCTTTTTTAATACTAATTAATAAATATCAGAAATTTTCGGTTAGTTTTATAAATCACTACCTCGTATTAAAATTTCAAACACCAACAAATATTCTATTACAAAAATCTAACTTCTCGAAATGGGAGTAAGTAAATTTTGTAGAAAAAACCATTTAACAATTGATTGATACAAAATTTTGTATATTTTTGTTTTACCAGATTCGGTGTTGGATCGTTTTCCAAAAATGCTACCATTGAAGGGTGGTTTTTTGTATCCAGCCGCAACGGTGAACCCAAGGATGGCAACAACGAAGAAGATGGAAAGAACGAGACGAATGGAAACCATTTTGAATGATGTGGTTTTTTGAGGTTTACCTGCAAAACACAATTTTATAATCAACAATAAATCAAACGATTAATTTCAAACTCTTTTAAAACGTTGTTAGAAATAATATTCAAGGAAAAATATTCTAACAAACAATAAACTAATGACAAAGGATAAAACCTTGTTTAATGAAGAATAATAATAAACCCAAAAAAATAATTGAATGAGATAAACACTGAATACAAATAATTACAAATAAAATATAAAATATATATATTGAAAAAAATGTTCTTACTCGTTGAAAGAAGTTTGTTGATACTTCCACGAAAGTCGAAGACTTAATGATTGAAATGTAAGAAAATCTCGGAGTTTATATACTCTTGAGAATATGATTTGAAGATAAATCATTCAATCAGATGCAGATATTGAAAATAATATGCGAGGGAATTTTTAATCAATAAGTTTTTCTTCTAACTGATACTCGTATAAATTCATTGGTATATGTCAATATTCCGAATAACCAATGGAAATGTTATATGGGACATATTTTGAAAGATTATGGCTATTTCGTCTTAAGTATAAAGAAATGAAAGTATTAAGATTCAAATCTTTGCGATTGACGTTTCGAGAAATGAGTTAGACCTTCTCGAAGAAAATATAAATCTTTTTACAAAAATACATTGCGTTTATATATTCCACAGTATAAAATAATTTTTCAAATATTTCAAGAACAAATTGTTATAAATATATATATAAAAATGTTTAAATAAATACCTGAAGATGGTTCTTGTTGCTTAGAGAAAGCTGGAAGAAACTGAACTGATGCTTCCTTCCAAGAAATCTCAGCTTTTATAGGACTCTCAAAAATACCATTGGGAACCGAATAATAGTTTCTTAAAATTGCATTACAAAGTAATCAAAAACGTAATTTTGACTGATCCTAGGATTGATTTTTACCTCATGGGAAATAACATAATCTTATCTTAGAGTGTTTAGAAGAGTATTAGTAGTATAATAACGTATCTCTTGTTACTTTCAGTATAATTATAAAATAAAACCTAATACGAATATTTTTCATTTGTTTAAGTAATACTTAAACGAATTTTTAGAAAAAAAGTAGTCGCATTGTTCGTATTTCAATTTGAAAAATTTGGTTTCATAATGCAATATGCATTTAAACAATTGTTATTACACATACCTAATCATTTAACAATATTTACGATTAATATTACAATTAATAAATATATGAGCCTGTTAAATGTTCAAAATTTATTGATAATTGTAATACTCTGTAAATTTCTTCAGAAATTCTTAAAAATATCATAAGAAAACATAAAGTCTTATTTATCGTACGAGTTAGGAATATCAGCAACACATAAAATACAAATATCAGCTAAATTATCTTTCATCGATAATAAAACAATAAATGAACAATGGTATATGAAACAATTGATAAAGTAAATTGCAATATTACTTACAAATACTGAAAAAATACTGAAGTATACTGAATGAACTTACAATCGATAAGGTAGAACTCTATACATGGTTATTACAACTGATCCATGAAACGCTACTTTTTTACTGAACACCATAACTCCTAATTGGTAAGACAGGAACCTTGTATTACTAATTTTGCTTACAAGGAGACCGTAAGGTCAGCCAAATTAGGCTCCCGTGCGTTGAATAGTTTTTATAAGAAACGAACGTTAATTGATATTAGGTTTGTCAAGTATAAAATGCCAATTTTTGACGAAATTAAATTTTGGAGTATTGTAGAAAATAATTACGACGTTGCATGGACCGCAAATTACACATTTTCCACAAGGCACAAGTCTTCTGCACGCTTGGGAATCAAAGAAAAAAACTTAGCATCGTTTGTTTTAAAGTTATCGCAAAAAAACGCAACGTGGAGCGTCAAATATGAGATGGAGCAGTGAGGGACGAAATTTGTACCGTCAAATGTCAAATGGAGCAATGAAAAATGTGATGTAGCAAAGATTACGAAATAGTATGGACTACAAATTGTACATTTTACAGAAGGTAAAAGTCTTCTGATCCTTCGTAAGTCATTGAAAAAAAATTAGCAATGTTTATATTAAAGATACATTGAAAAAACGTAGACGACAACTAAGAAAAAAAAAGGGGAATTTTTGGCGACATTAAACTTTGGAGTATTGTAGAAAATAATTACGACGTTGCATGGACAGCAAATTGCACATTTTCCACAAGGCACAAGTCTTCTGCACGCTTGGGAATCAAAGAATAATATATTTTTTATTGTGTTATTTATTTTTAATTATTTATTATATTTCTTGTTTAATATAAATAATTGTTATTTTTTAATTAACTGGGAACAATCACGAATAAAAAATTTGACACGTTTCATAATAGAAATGCACCATATTTACAAATTTTATTCTTATAAAAAAAATAAGACTATTTATTAGACTATCAGTAATTAGACTATCGGTAAAACAAAACTGTATTATTACTGAACCTTTTTGCTCGTATAATAAAACAGTGAATCTTTGCTATCAATATGATCAATAAGTCAACGTTTCATTGTCATTTGCTAAATCGATAAAACATTATTTAAATAAATAAATTAAAAATATGTATTTTAAATTCAACATTCGAAAAATATTCGATTAACTATAGAAAAATTATTATAAATCATCCTAAATGTTATTGTGATGATATAAATTTATTAATCGTGATATTTTTGTTTTTATAAGTTTCAACATATTGTCTGATTTATTATTTTGTTTAAATTGTTTTTTTATTTTCTATACAGGACAGAAAGATAAAATTATTTTCACCCAGATTTGGTTTACTTAACGAATGGAATTTATTTATTACATGTTTGCGATTAAATTTAAAATATTATTTATAATATTATATTATCTATCATTTATTGATATTACAATGATATTTTAATTAATTATATATATTATTTGGTACCCCGTTTTATCTCCTTTTCAAATCGTAACCATTATCCTTATTATTTAAAACGTATGAATATATTTACAAAGTTTTGCTTAAAATTATAGCCCAAATAATGAATCATTGGATCGTTAACCTTCACCATATTTTTAACCATCGCATAATAATGATTAAAATAAGGAATAAAATTTTTTTTAAAGAGAACAAAAATACGTATAAATCTCTAAACATTCTAATAAATTATATAATTACAATAAATAAATAATAAAATATTTCTGTGGTGTATAAAATATAACTCTTGTAATAATTTGATCTGCGGTGAGAGAAAAATTTGTTAAATAGATTGATTAACAAATAATATGAAATTACGAAGAAATACATACACGTGATTAGTATAATTTGCGATTGTCAATAATACGAGGAAGGTTAACGTTACATCGTATCATAGGCATACTAAAATCTACATCTTATTGTCGCGTCACAACTTCTTTTTTAACGGCGCAAGATTAACGAACTTTTACGAAGAATAAGATATTTTGTACAGATTTCTTATCTCAAGTATTATAAG
The DNA here is from genome assembly GCA_023678845.1 of Mischocyttarus mexicanus. Classification (NCBI taxonomy): domain Eukaryota; kingdom Metazoa; phylum Arthropoda; class Insecta; order Hymenoptera; family Vespidae; genus Mischocyttarus; species Mischocyttarus mexicanus. The sequence continues at coordinate 2,783,382 of JACGTP010000014.1, read as the reverse complement.
ATTATTTCTTGCATTAGAAAGTAAGAGATATAGATTATATAGATTTATAGATAAATAGATTGATTAATAGATATAGATAGATAGATAGATATAGAAAGATTTAAACACAAATAATAGAGAAATTCATTTTCTTCGCCGATGAAAAATACAAAATAAAAAAAATAAAAACAAAGACAATATTTGTTTTCCTTATCGTTAATAATGATAAGCACACGTTTACAGGTGGATGATGAATTTAATATTTCTTAGCTTATATTATTATTATTATTAATATTTTTAATTTTTATAATTAATTGCAAAAAAAACTAACATCGAACTACCATAATGGAAGACATGGATTTTGTTATTATCCTTGTTTCTACATATTTTTTTTTTTAATCTTAAAACTATTTACACGCTCACGCAAACGTTTATACTTATTATATTATTATTATATTATTGTTATTATTATTATTATTATATTACTAAATATAATCATTGAAAATATTCGAATAAGATTTCGTGTAAAAGCTAAAAATTGACAATTACATACGATAGATAATAATTATTATTAATTGAATTTAATTAAAGATTAATATGTAACCATAAAACGTTACAATTAATCATGTTTTACATAAATATCATTTATTGCATAATACACACATCTCGAACCGTAGACTCGCGTTCACACATCTAAAATTTTACCTGCCAATAATTCTCATATTACATATTTGTATATGTATGTATGTGTATGTAATGTGTATATATGTATAAGTGTTTTCGTTCATTTTATCAAGACGATAAACAAAGATTTACTAAATATTTATCAATCAATACGCATGATTATTTTTTCGACGTGTGAACTCGACCTAACGTAACATTCTTACAGCGATCTAAAGCTACGATTAAAATGATCAACTTTATTAATTGAAAGTAATATTTTTTTTTTCTTATCCTCGTCGTGATTTTTATCATGGAAATTACCCAAAAGAAAAAAAAAAAAAACAAATTGATACCAGCGTAATATTTAAATCATTTCGACGTTGACGAGAGGGTTTATAAATATTTTCAAATTTAATAAAAGAAATTAAATAATTATTTAAATTATTAAGAAAAATAATAAAATAAATTGTGTATATATATATATTTAAAAAATAATTATAATTAATTAATTAAACAACCTTACATGTATATACGTGTATATATATTTATAGATATAGTTAGATTGTTGAATAGATAGATAGATAGATAAATAGATAGATAGAAGAACAACATTCTCAATTAAGATTCTAATGATCACGTATGATCAAACGTGACTGACTTAGAGACACGCCTATAATAATTTATATCATCTATGAGATATGTAAATTCCTCTGGCGTCTCCGATTAAAAAGGCAAATTAACAAACTTGCCATACTTCTCTCTTCTTTTTTTTCCTCCAGTTGTTTAAAATCATTTGTTATAAATTAAGTAAAAGAGATATATATATGTATGTATATAAGAAGAAGAAAAGCAAAATTTAATTCAAGGAATGATGTCACACTCGCAGGCACTTCCCCCATGGCCGATATCGCACTGTGCCATGCACCACAAATCCCAATCAATCTCATCCGATGTTGATGGATTATTATTAGGTGCACCTTCTACCAAATCTTCATTATTCTTTTCCATTATTGGCAAATAATAATAATAATCTTGGTTTGATGTAAATTCTTTTCGATTTCTCATCATCATTTTCATCATAATCTTCATCGTCATCAATAATACACGTTTTTCTCGTTCTTCTTCTTTTTCTTCTTGAATTTGTCGTCGTTGTTGTTCTTGTTGATGTTGTTCTTGTCGTTCTTGTTGTTTTGGGAATTTTTCGTACAATTTGTTTGAAATATTTGGATCGATATTTCGTCCTGAGATTAGATTCGAAGAAGAATATATCTGATTGCAATAACATCCTTGACGATGTCGTAGATTAATGAAAAATTTTTGAATAAGTAATCGTGTTTTGTTAGATACCAAGGACAAATTATTATTGTCCAACCAATGATAGTTGTTATTGTTCGCACTATTATTATTACGACTACGACGACGACGATTACGACGAAGGCCACGACGGCCTTCGACTAACTGAGAAGTAACGTGGATCTCATCGTAGTTTTCCTCCTCCTTCTCCTCTTCCACCTCCTCCTCCACTTCCTTCTCTACCATTTCATCCCCCTTTATCCCTACCTTATCCACCACTACTGGAATCTTCTCCTCTTCGTTCAATTCTAAAAGCTCCTCAGCGCGGCACAAAATGGCGCATGCGTTTTGAATTCCGTTAATCCTTGCCGGGACGATCCTGGCGTGGCCGAATAACGTTGCCAGCAACACCCACCAAGTTAGAGGCGTCATCTGAAAGTGATGGCTAATCAATATCAAAACTTCACCCCTTCTGCACCCCCTCAACCACCATTCCACAAGCCTCAAACCCCTATTTCACTCCCACCCTAAACCTCGACCACTTCTTTTTTTTCTTTGTTTCTATATTTTTTAATTACTCTTTCCTTCTTTTTCAATCTTCTTTACTACTTTCATTATTTGGTTTTTGGTTTTTGATTTTTTGTTTTTTTTTTTTTGGTAAACGGATGAGATTTTTCTCATATGCACGTATCTAATTTAATATTGGTCTACCTGTCGATATTGTTCAATGAATTTAGGTTAGTCCGGGCAATGAATATATTTTTTTAAATATTCTTTCAAGTGTATTTTATGTATCTTATTATTAAGTGGTACTTTTGTTTTGGAAATAATCATTATCACGGCATGGAACAGACTTTAAATTAGAACTACTGAGACCAAATTTCATTTTAAAATTAGAAGCTTTAAAAAGAAATTTTAAATATTATTAATTATTGAATATTATGCTATTCTATTTATTTATATAATGCAATTTAATTTATTATATTTTATTTTAAATCAATCAAGGGTTTGTTGGTTCAATAATTTAATAAACAAATATCATCCCATAAAAGGATGCTTAAAAAATGCAATCATCATCACTGAACCCTAATTTCATTTTAGGTTTGAACATTTAATAAAATTTTTGAGTATCCAAATTAAATTTGCACAATATTAAAAATTATTGAAGTGTTGAAAACGACAAGTCCGATTTTTCATTGGGTTTCAAAAATATAGAATAATCTTAACAAATAATCAATCAATTTACTGAACAATTTCATTCACTTAATCAATTGCACTTATGAATTTACTACTACGATAAACTGAAGTTTCTAGTAGCTGAAGCATGAAGTAACTATGACGATAGAAATTTGACATATCTAACAGTTACGAGACATACTAGCTGATGCAGATACCATTGGTAATATTTGTTACAGATAAAACATACTAGAATGCATTCAATCAAATGACTATTCAATCAACATAACTGAACTATAATAAACTCAATAACAACATTTCTTTAATTCTAATTCAACAAAACTACAATTTAAACGTAACTACAAAATATTTACTATAAATAGTTTTTAATTCAACCTAACAAATAATTCTGATATCTTACCTGAATAAAATAATATAATTTTTTTACACTGAAATACACTAAAATATTGTACAAATGAATAATAGTAATCACGCTATTAAAGAAATGAACAATTTAGATAAAGAACGTAATTATTCTAACGAAAAACGTTTCAACAGACTGAATGATCGTGAGTAATTGGACGACGTATCGATTTCCAGATAAATTCTTATTAAATCCGATTACGTATAAAACGTCAATCCAGTTGATCAATGATAATTGATAAGTGAAATATGTTTTCATACGTTATCGTATCGTATCAACCTGTATTAATTGTAAAATAAATTCATTATGAGATATATCTTTAACAAAAGATCATCTTATTTTCTCATTTTCTACCTGGATTAATACTAATTCATCAACATTAATATACACCTACCATGTTAATATCCAAGTATTAAAAAATTCTGATAACGATGATAAGTAACTGAATTTCTTTAAAATTGTAATCGAGAAATCCCACAAAAATTAAACAAATTTGACCACGAAAATTTCAATTTAAATTCCTAATTGAATAGTATAAACAAAATAAAAATTCACAAAGGAAACACAAAACAAAAAGAAACTTTTACTTGCTACGTAAGTCCACGAGTTTATCGGGATTATATATCTTTGAAATAGATAACACACTGAAAAGATAAACCTAACGAGTTACTATTTTATTTTGACGTAACAATACTCGTCAATTACGCAATTCTATTAACCACAATATTGTTTTTCCACAATCGTAACTGCGATCGTCAATTTAGTTGCTTCTTTAATTCTTTATCAACCGATACGAATGATATAAAATGTATATAATTTTTATCCTAATTTATTTATCTCTGTCGGAAAAATAAGAAAAAAAAAAGACAAAAAAGAAATTCAGACGAACCAGTTTTTTTTTGTTCTTTTTTTAAATCAAAGCTCCATCGGTTATTGTTCTTAACAAAGTCATTATTCCACATGACTCATATTACCATGTTACAAATTCCTCGAATACAAGGTTTTAAATCTTATCGAAAAATCTAGAGCATGCACTTTGTTCGGCTTCGAACGTACACTCTTTTTCTTTTTTTCGTTCTTTTGGCAAACACGAATTTCGTATTCCACTCTCGTGAAATCGTTCTAAATCCAAAGGGTGTTCTTTAAAGTTTTTAATCGTACCAAAAGTTAAATATCTAAGCTTTTAATTTTACTTTGTAAAAAAAATTCAATCCTCAAGAAAAGTTTCGTCTAACAATAAATGAGTAATTGAATTTTTCAAATCATTTTTTAAACAGACAATCTTGAAACCACGTATTTTCATCCACATTTTATATTGTTGTGAATAATTAACAAGATCCGATGAAAATCTTTAAATTAACCTAAAAGTTGAATCTTTAAAACTACAATTTTGTGAAATGTAACTGAAAATAAATTGAATTAGTATAAAAAATATTAATCAATTATAAAAATCATTTCAAAGAAGAATTATATAAACCTTTTCGTATCAAATTTTGTTCTACAGGGTGTACTAAAAGTATAAAACCTAACGATAAATACATATTTAAATATGGGAAAGGAAAGTTAACCTAAAAAGTTGAAAAACAAACTAATAGTTGGATTTAAAAAATCACGTTTAAGATGAATATGTTTAGTAATCCTAAATTCTCTTTCATTATCTTCATCTTTCTCTTACTTTTGAAACAATTTTATTTTTTCTTTAGGATTCACAATAATGGAGAATGGAAATTCAGAACAGATGCCGCCAGTGAATTCTTTCCACGATGAGCCCTCGGGTACTGTCAGCTCGATTTAAACTTTCGACGAGAAGATGCGAAAGAAAGAAAGGAAGAAAGAAAGAGAGAGATTTTTCTTTTCACATTTCTTTTCCTTTTCACCTATTTCTATCTTTTTCTTTTACACTTCCTTCGAAGAAAGGAGGAAAAAAAAACTGTGTAGGAGAGTATACGATCGATCTAACGTCCGTGGTTGCATTAAATCCTCCCGACCTACTACCCTCTTCCACCTCCACCCACCCCAACCTCCCTCCAATTTCCTACCATCCACGCAAAAACGACCCCTTCATCGACTCTTTCCACCCTTCTATTATTCTTCATCCTTGTCTTCCAATCTTTTTTTCTTCTTTTCCCCTTTTTTTTCCTTTATTCTTCTTAGATAACACTCGACACACTTTGTCTCGCATACGAGTAACCTGTTTTGTTTCTTATTTTGTGTTGGATAATTTTTTGTTATAATATTTTGAAAAAAAATTCCACAACAGGGACTTATTTAAATGCATGATTATTCGATCAGATATCTTGTACGTCACTGGTTATGATTTTTGTATGGTTGTTCAATCCATGTGATATTATTTCAAATTTTGTTAATATAATATTTTTTAAATTACAAATTACTATTTATTGAAATACGATATAATCCTAAATTTTATTATTAACAATAGAACAACTTTTTTACTTATACCAACAAACAATTATTCTATTAAAAAATTAAATCATTTAATATCCCACGTTGAAACCCCTATCCATTCACTATACAAACACCGAAACATGTAAATAAATAAAATCAATTAGAAAAAATCCTTTATAAAATAAAATCAATTTAAAAATAAAAACACCTATCTAGTGTAAATCCCCTATGGTTGTTCTGTTAACATTATACTGTCAGGTACAACGACAAGAGTAACGCATTAACAGAATAAAATACACTGAAATAGGATAACCGAGAGTTAACGTAACCAATGAATCCTACAGGATACCGAACATTTTCTCCATCTTTCAGCAGTGTATTGCAAGGATAAAAAGAAATAATGTGAGTTACGTGAGAGACAAAAGGTATATCGACCCTGGATAGTGGGTACACCTACGTGAACATTTACACAGCACCAAAGTATAATAGTTTACGTCGTGTTCCTTTAGCTCTTTCCTTCATTCCCCTCATTTTTCCAGGTCCACGTCACCCTCCCTCACCTAACTATTCCTCTAAACCTCCATTTCCTCCTATACCACCTCTTGAACCCCCTCTTACTCCTCTTTACAACGAAGGACGGAGTCAAGGTATTGATTAAATTCAACGACGGCCATTTTGGCACGCTACACGATTGGTTGCCGTCCATTTTGTCCTTCCTGTCTGGTTCTCTATCTCCTTTCTCTTTACTTCTCCTCTATTTCCTCTTACCCACATTCCTCACCCGAACCCTCCACTCAGTCCCGTTCCTATTTTACCAAGCACAAGTTGGAAAATTTTACAGCGCATGCGTCGTGGTATTTACCAGCCAAGAAATCGGGCACGGTCAGCGGCAATTGAATTTTCCACCATCCACCTACCCATATCCACCTTTAATATCGAATACTATCTCCCCCCTACCTCTCATTTTTCTTGTTTTTTTTTTTAATGTTCTTTTCTGTCATTTATTTCCTATACAACTTGGTTCATAAATCTTTCGTACTGACCTACCTTACGGTTAGTTATATTCTTGATCAAAGTATACATGTATCGTGATATGTAACAACCAGAACAAAATTCAAGAAACCTATTTTTCTAAAGAATAATCCATAATAACAATAATTATTAAAAACCACAGAAGGTAAAAATATTCTAAAAGAAAAATAAACAAAGGAGAGTATCAAAAGATGATTTGGAACTAAAAGTAAGAAACAGGATTTGTACAAATGTACGTACACCCACCTACACACACACACATAGTAGCAGGGCATATATGCAGAATAGAAAAGTATTCGACACATTTACAACGTTAAATGTCTTCTGACGTCAGGGAATGAGTTTGGATTGGTCGAATATGAACACGCCTGTATGAGACCCGCCCACTTAGACCCCACAATTCGAATCCACCCTACACTGAACAATCCCCTAGGTCTGTTGAAACGGTACGAGGGGATGGTGTTAGGGGTTAGCCACGCCCACGCAAAAACAACCCCTCTCTCCTTGGTCTTTGGTAGATGCCCACGCTCGTGCGTGGGTAATACTGAAGGAGGAAACTGGGTCAGGCATACTCGAGACAGGCCGAGTCAGGCCGAGACTCGAGAGTCGTCCAGGAGTTTTCGACTCGAAGAGCAGTCCCTTCGAAAACTACCCTGAAGCTCGTCGTCGTTGTCGTTTCTAACCAGCTCTCGTGCAACCCCCAAGAACCCTCTGATAGAATTTCTACGTTATCATCTGGTAAAAAAAAGGGACATCATCCTTTCTCTTGAAAACTACGACCGACTGGGGAAGAATACGTAAGGTTAGAATTAATTATTTCTTTATCATTTATTTGTATTCTATTAAAATAGATTTTTTTTCCTTTTTTTCAATCATTATTATAAGTTTAATCGTTAGCTACTGGCTAGTTGTGCTTTTTCTGTATTAAATTGGTTGAAATAATAACCCTTTGATGTAGGATTTAATTCGTTTGTACAAGGTTTTTTTTGGAAAAGGATTGATACGTGAATTTTAAGGGGCTTGTTTTAATTCGATTGATTATTTTATTGTATGGGAATTTATTTTTGTATTAATTCTGAAATTGGAAATATTAATGTTTAGAATGAATATTAATCCCGTGTGTTGGGTTAATAATGGTTACTGAAATATGAATTAGTTTTAAGGAAATTTTAAGATAGGTTTTATGGTTCAGAATTTAAACGAGATCCTATTTTTTATTAAATAAAATAATAATCAATTTAGATAAATGTAAAGTTTATTATTCTATGAATAGGGGATTAATGTGTGTGTGTGTAATTGGCTAAATTGTGTTACAGAATTATCAAAAATTCATTTAATAAATAATCATGCACTTAAAAATTGTACATCTCCTAAAATAAGAACTTTTCAAGTTAAGAAATTGTATCTAAAAATATTTTCAACCTAAAATTTCTAAATTGAGTAGTCCCGTGAACGAAATAACAAACTTTTGATATTTTAAATCAATTAATTAACTGCATTTTAAAGGGTTATAATAAACATAATTTTTTTCACTATTAAAATCATCGTCATCATATTTCATTTCAAACATAACTTCGTATCAATCTGCATGTTTATCACAATCCTATCGTATTGTTCTAAATTTTCTTTACAATTATTCCAAAGTTTCGATTACGTGTTTTGTAATTCTTTTTTTCTCGATTCAATCAGTTCAGAGAGCAAAACTAAAAACATGCTCCTATAAATAAGAAAAATAGAACTGACTGAAAAAGAAAAAACGAAATAAATGAGTTCACGTTAATATTATCACCAGAATAAAAAAAATAAGAATTAAGGTCTGCTCTCTGTCCATGTTTCTTTTTGGTCGCCCTTCTTCTCTTCGTTTTTTAATTCTCGCTTTGCAAACAAAACTAAATAACCAAATTAACGAATAATATAATAATAAAACAAAAATAAAATAATTAATAAATAAATTCCTATGTTATCGAACATTATTTTCTTCTCGCCTTGGGAAACAAACCAAATAAAAAAAAAAAATATTATAAATTAATATAAAATAATAATAAATAAATATTAAATAAATAATCTCTTTTTTCTGTCTGTCTGTCTATCTGTCTGTCTCTCTCTTTCTCTTTCTCTTTTGGCGCGAGCTCGAGCTCGAACAAACAAACAAAAATATAAAGAAATCCAATCGAAGACTGAACAGGAAAAATCTTGCTTGACTGTTGTAGGGACTGAAGCTAAAGGGACACAAGCAGAGACATGGACAATGTGCAAATGATCGGCACTAAAATCACAGCTATCAAGGAATACTTATATGTAAGACATCCGAAAAATCTCCGGTTATCATAATCATATCATTTAATCATAATCTTAATTTAACGTTTCCCTAATTAATTATCTTCATTATATTCTCATAACATTTTTCTACATCCATTCATTTAGTATATTTTTAACGTTATTATATTTTCAGGTTACATTTATATATGTTACAATAATTTTATTTATTTCTAGTGATCATTGAGAGAAAAGAAGATATTTAATAATTATTCTACTGATTTAATATATTATTTATGTTTTTTCTTTCTATATTATTATTATTATTATTATTATTATTATTATTATTATGTATCTTAAGGTAATCATATTTTTCTTTCCTGATGAATATATTTTTTGATTTTTATTTTTTCTTCGTTTGTATTATTACAGAATTTTGCAAGGACGCACTCACCCACAAGACTAATGAGTAACGAAAATACCTACTCCCTATCCAGGGAATACTGTAACCTCAAATACTCGGGTAAGTTAATTGTCCCCTAACTTTTTTTTTATACTAGATTATGTATTATTTAATTGCACGTTGAATGATTTCTATTTTCAACAATTAGTAACTTTATTTTAATTTTAAATTAAACTCAAACTTTAAAGCTACCCTCAATTTTCATATCAGCATAATTTTCCAAACATCTAAAAAAGCATGCAAAATATTATTTATTTAATTAATTATTTCGAAAGAATGAATAGAACTGATCTTAAAAATTGGAAACAAACATTGAAAGCAACCCATATGGAAACAAAAAAATATTAGATCCCTAACTTTAAGAAGAGTAAAATCCTCAATAGGTGGACAATATTGTCGTGATTTCGTGAAGCTTGCGGCTTCATCGAAGGGGTGCATAATAATAGAGGATTTAGATTCAGAAGTAGGAGAGAGAGAGAGATAGTTCCTGGGCGGCGAGTGGCTGAGGACAGATTACACGCCGCAGGGTACAAAGAGTAGAAGGGTTTTGCAGTCTACGTCTCATGTTTGCACATTGCCAAGTGTTGGATAGCGATAAGGTATCATATTCTACGTCACGTCAACTCCATATTCAAATTTTTCAAAGATTTCCCGTTTCGTTTTCTTTTCTCATTTTTTTTTTTATTATTTTTATGCTAATAATCTAAATCTCTTCTTACGGACGGATGGTCACGAATATTTGTTGTTCAAATCTCTTTTTGAAGAAAAGCTCATACTTTGATTAAAAATAAATCTAATAATCTTCAGAAGTCTTGTAAATAACCAGAACAAAAGATCTAATTGCTAACATTATAAGCCACTTCCCCTAGAAGAATCGTTTTCATTAAAGCTAGGAAGTTACCGAGGGTCCAGATAAACATCTGGTGCAAAACGATTACAACTGGCCATAACTAAAACTGATATTACAATCCTTCTATACCTTAATAAAAAAAAAAAACAAAAAACAATAATTAGAATAATTAATCAACCTCGTGTAAAAAATATAATCAAAGATGAATTATTTTCATATTATTTAACAATGAATCAATAAAAGTTTCTTTAATTCCTCTTTTTTTTTCAACCGAATTAGAAACGATTAACTTCCATTATTATTTGTACTTTGATAAGTGCCATAAACTTCGAAGGAAAAAAAATAAACTGAATGAGTGAAATAAAGAAAGAGCGTAGCAGCATTTGGACATTAGATTGATGGGGTAGGATTAGCCAGATCCCAACCGTTGGAAGCCGAGGATTTCCCTTGTCTAACCAAAGGCTCAAAGCGATTTGCCATCAGGTTCAATGTTCCCTTACTTTCACATTGGGTGGAACATTATTCAGCACCCTGCTTCTTCTTCTTCTTATTTTTATTTTTCTTGATCATTGAAAGAAATACTTTTCGAATGTATAACTAAATGTTTCCTACAAATCGTCTAATCATTTTTATACAATTCCAATAACATTTCCAGCAATATATTAAAAACAAAATTGATTAAATAATTTATTCTATTGGTTATATTAAATAATATTGAATTTAATATTAATATGATGAAACCTGTCAGGAATTATTGGACATGTTTAAAGAGGACCGGGAAGTAATCATTTGTTCAGAAACCTACAACTGTTGATACGTAAATAATAATTGAAAAAAGAGTGTGTGAAGTGTGCAGAAACATACACGCACGTATACACACAGGATTGTAAAGTCAGTATTCTGTTTATCCAAGGGATCACGTTAATGCAATGGAAAACGAGAGGGGTGTTTTATTCTATGGGATACATTATGGTTAGCCTGAGATAGAAGGACAGGCCAATCTACCCAAGGATTATAGTAGAAGCACATTCAAACTATCTATCCTACCTTTCTTTTTTATCCATCTTATTTATTTTACTTTTAAAGGAACACTCATGAACAAACAAAAAGAATACTCTTTTCGAACAAATTACAACATAAAATATCACAGTGCATGATAATTTAGAAAATTATTTAGAAATATTTAAAACAATAAAAAAAATGGGAAGAGGTGCAAACGGAAGATGAGGAATACGAAGACGAAGATGATGTCATCCCACCAAACAAGTGAGAGTGTGTCAAAATAGGTCTATACTTTCAATTGTTTGATGAGGTGAAATCATTTAAAATGCCTGTTGTGGTTCAACGAGGATGAACTATAATGAAACTCGACGGTAGGTCGATTATTATTTTTTATTTGAAGATAGAGGTAAATCTAATGGGAATTTTATTTAAATAATTAAATCGTGATATTATTTAAACGAGCAAATAAACAGAGATTTCACTTGGTTATAACAATTTAAAGAGTGTTTTAACAAATACAATTTAATTACTGGAAAATAATTGAAATTAATTATTTATTAAATTATTTGTGATATAATTGATATGAAATAAATGAAGGAAAAATAAAGTTTATAATACTTAGCGTATTTGAATTTTGTTTCTATCAGACATCCTGCCACACAATGCCGAAAGTTATCCAGCAACTAAAGAATTCCTGATGAAGGTGGTGGACATCCTATTGGATTACATCAAATCAACCAACGATCGTAACGCAAAGGTCCTTGATTTTCGTCATCCCTCTGAAATGATTCGTTTACTTGATCTCGAGATTCCTGATACCGGATTAACCCTGCAACAATTATTAATCGATTGTTCGACAACTTTAAAGTATCAAGTAAGAACAGGTAAGTGAATCCAATCTGAAAAACTGGTCCTTTAAGTTAACCAAAGATTCTACAAACAATTTCATCATCTTTCGAAATAGTGGTCTAATTTTTAAAACTCCAGGACTTCTTGAATCTTTTTTTCAATTCCCATACAAGAATTGAATTTTGTTTAATCCTATTTTGGAAAATAATTTTTGTGTGATATTGAAAAGGAAAAAAGAACACTTCACGATGTTAAAGTACACGGTTATTATCTTTTTTTCTTTTTTTATTATTTAGGACCTATCAATATAAGAAGATAATTTATAGAAAGATTAAGATAAGGAATGAAGTGAGACGAGATAAAAAGAAATATGACAGCTACCGGTATGCTTCAAACCACTATCATACTTCTCAATCCGTGAGGGTGATAAGCCACATAATTTCATATTCAATTTAGCATACAGCCAAGTTGGTTAGGTCAGGAGGAATGGGGGGTAGTGAGGGGAGCAGATGAAGATAAGCTTCCTAAAAAGATGCTTCCGGACATTCACCAACCCTCTTGACACATTCGCGATAACAAAAATCACCCCTCGAAGAAGAACAAAAAATCCTAGATTGAAAAATATGCAACAATACTATTGCAACGAATGATATTAAAAATTTAATGAAATATTTTTATAAAATTAAATAAAATAGTTCTACACACGCTAGTCGACATTCCCTATTAACAATACAAACAAGAAATAAAATATTTTAAGGGTGGAATAATATTATCCACTAATACAAATATTTTAATATTTTGTACTTTACCATTAAAAAAAAGTAAAATAAAATATTGTAGTAGAGTGTTGTTGCAGATGAAATTGATTATTTTTATAACGAAATAAATAAAAAAAAGAAATAGTAATAATAATAATAATGGAAGATAGGAATGATAGTAATTGATAAGATACCAATAACGTTTAGAAAGTCAACCACCACGTAGAACCACAAAAGTTGGCCAATCTCGTCCCGAAGATTCGATTACCAAACCTGAATGGATGCTAATGCACAATGGAAGAGAAACCTAACCAAAGTTAGGCCAGAAATCTGGCCAACGTCGTCTCTACGCGATCGAACGCGATGCCAAAAGAGAGATAGAGAGAGAAAGACAGGGAAATTGTGAAGGGTTCGGGGGGGAGGGTGAAGGATGGAATAGAATCACCCCTCTTGATATCGTAGGGCACGTCTACGTTGATATACGGTGCTGACAAAAACTCGTTATTAGATTATGTGCTGGCAAGTATCGAAGAAGAAAAAAATACGAGGACCCCTTCCAAATATTTCTATTCTTTATTATATGTTTTTTTTTTTCTATCGAATCTAGTTTTTTCGATCAATTTGATCTAAAATTCAATTAATTCAACGATCGAAGTTAATTGAAAGTTTCGAATGAACGAATCAGAAAAGTTTTATTAATTTTCAATACAATTATTTTGCAAAGTATAAAATGTTTGAATAGGTATAAAAAAAATAACATTATTATTCAAGGTAAGAAATAAATGACTATCAAGTTTGAATACCTGACCATTCATGGTAGGATTTTCAATCGAGAAAAATGATAGAACCGCCTTGTCTGAGGAATATTTCGATCGATTATGCTCCAGACTATGGGATAAGATTTTTGTTTAAAAGATACTTCAATGAATATGATAATATATTATTTCAAATAACAAGCTATGTCAATTTTGAGGATTATTGGATTATACGAATTGCCTTAAGCTATTATTCAATACGTTGAATAAGTGTTTGTTCGTTCTACTTTGAGTTTGAAGGAGTAATGCAAAGAATATGGTGGTCTGACCTAAAATCAAAGTTACGTAATACGTTTTAGAATTGTTCTTTAATCTACACTTTACTTGTGTTTTATCGAAAACAAATACTCTTAGTTCTAGTTTCTTAGATAACTTCAGAGCAAAGTACTGAAACAGATGTCTTCCATTTGACAACTTTCTAACTTTCCAGAACGTTACTGAATTGTTACCAAAGATACAATTAGGAATTTAAAACTTTCTAATCAGTTTTACTCTTTACTCTATTCGCTAAAAAATTAAATAAACACAACAAGTGATAAACAATAAAAGATATTTTTAAGGAAAATATCAAGGAAGTTTATCAAACGTAAAATAAATTTCCAAAATAAATTGCGAACTAAACATGAGAACAATAAAAAAAAGAATTACGAACAATGGATATGAGCATGTGTAGGAATTTCAAGAGTTAAAAAAATGCTGGTCATACTTCGGGTAAAAAATAATAAAAAAAAAAAAAGAAAAAAGAAATGAGAATTACCCTTGGGTAGTGTGAATGCACGTGGCACCCATTGCGCATACAGGGTGGCGAATTCTATAAGATCGGTGTAATTAAGAGCCATTTCTACACGATTTTCCCTTCCCTGGATTGTAGAGGGATGGAACGGTAAATAGGGGTGAGCATAGGGGATGACTAGAACGATACAGTTCGTAGGGAAAAAGCCCCTTTTACGGTTCTCTTCAAAGTTTTCAACGTTCTGGAGTAGGTATAACAGCTTAGGAATTTAAATTAGTATCGATAGCTATTCGTTGAATGTTGTTAAATATCTTTAAGAATGATGAACAATAATAATAATGCTAAAAACTAAATGACTATCATTTTTTATACGAGTTTTTGTTTTTATCAACTTGCTCGATATAAATACTACTGGAAAAAATATAAAAATATCTGCAATGTAACAATTTAAAGTAAAACAACTCAAGATGGTTGACATTTTAATATTTTTCCGATTAAACTATTTAATATTATTAATACAAAGACAAAAAAATAATTAAATCGTAGAATTAATTGGAATGCTAATTGGGTGAAAGAAAATTCTTTAAAATAGCTGCCATTTTATATATTGTCGTATATATTAAACTGTTTTGTTTAATTGGAAGAATTATTTGCAAAGGAATAATATTAGTAGAAAAAAGAAAAAAAAAAAAAAAAATTTGTTAAGTATTATCCACCTTCTCGAGAACGATATGATTGATTATAGAGCATTAACGTTAAGCCAGGGTTACACACTTCTCTTCATACAAATCCTAAGTTCTAATATATCACTGTGAGGGTCTGCTTTGAACAGGTTCTCCTCGTGGCTTACCGAAGCCACTCGCTTTCTTTCAGACACACTACGAAAGACAGGAGTAAATTAGTTGGAAAATGATACCCATGAGAAAGAGAAAGACTCTAATCGGTCTGTACTCGGTGTACGCCACTGAAATAAACTATTTTCCTCTACCATCTTTATCAAAATGATTCTCGATAAAAATAAATAATAAAATATTTCTCTTACATTAACATAAAACAAATTCTTCACTTTCAGAAAAATGATTACAATCAAAAATCACTGCAAAGCGTCTACTTCTAACCTTAATTATTCTTTTCTTTAAATAATAAATAAAATTGTACTAAAAATTAACTTAAAAATATCTTCTTCCCAAATAATTTCACCATAAATTAATTGTGAATAAAAAAAGAACAAAAATTCTTATTGGAACATAACCTTAAAAATAATTCAACGGTCTAACCTTAAAAATAAAACACACATACAATGTTAATGACAGAAAATATTCTATAAAATATTGTATAAAATTGATCGGTAAAAAATTGTTGGTTAGCAAAGGAAGCTAAAGGAATGTTTACGCGTGATCCTTAAAATCGGCTTAACGTCGCACTCGGTATAAACCTGTGTTTGCTTTTCCTGCATCTATCCTACCACGAATAAACGCATAGTTTGAGAGCCTCTGCAAACAATCTAGTCGAGCAGCGACGCGTGTGACGCGCAAAATGCGGGCGCTTCGGACCATCGACCCTACACTCCACCCTTCCTACAGACTTTCTACCATGTTCCTGTTCGATGTTCCCTGTGAAACTAAAGAGAGAAAAGGAAAAGGAATAAAGGGAAGAAAAAAAGATAGAAATCCTTCTACTTTTCCCCCAAACCGGACGCGTGCCACGATCTCCAGACCAAGATAATTGCGAATAACAGTGCGACAAACGGCTCAAATACCATCGCAGGAATATTACATTTTTTTGGAGGGGGTAACTTCTTTTTTTTCCTTTATCCGACCACTCTTATCCTGCTTCTTCTATTTGAAACAAAAGTAATAATGATTACTATCCCATATCCTACAAAAATCATAAATAATTCATTTCGAACTAATTACCATCCAATGGTAACTTGGATTGATACTTTACTTGGAAAAAAGGAAAACTAAAATTACCAGATTAACGTCACTTTACTGAACCCCTGCCCCAAACGAGGGGTTAACATCGCAAAATCCTAAAAGGATCCTGTCAAACGTCAATCTACTTTCCTAATGCTGTAAGATTAAACATTCTTACACCCCCCTTTCAACTATCGCAAAACTTCTTCTTCCAAATTTCATTACAAATAACAAATTCTAAAACAAAAAGAACATTGACACACGATCGTTTAGTTAAAAGTTTAGTTATTTGAAATTTTTCAACTAAATCGTCAGAAAGAGAATCTTTTCTCTTGAATTTTCAAAAGAAAACTGAACAACAAAAGAAGATATACCCTGTCTGTTGAAGAATGAGAAATTTGAAAAGAGTGAACATCCTCCAAATATAGTATATGCAATAGTGATGGTAGTATGTTCTCCCCTGGCTACACCAGAAGGCAGACTCCCATCAAACAGAAGCATTAGACTTGATCCGTGCACGATGTTCAGCCAAGCGGATGACAACGTACTCAGCGAGGAGCTTAAACCTCTCACTCACATTCTATATTTCTATCTCACTCTACCCTTACACCATTTTATATTTAACCTTTGCCAGTGTTCAATATAACATAGATTAGGGTTCGCACCTAGGGAGTTAAAGAACATTTTTTTTAGCACGTGCCATGTCAAAATTATTAATTACTTTGGTTAGGTCATTAACGGTAATGTCATTCCAACAATCACGATCGTTCATTTTAATGAAAACCTCGATTTCTAAGCAAGAAATTAATTAATTTCAATGGAACAAAAACACAACACACCGAAGGAGAAAATGTTAATCCTGGATTCAATATTTTTGTTTAGTTTTAATTAACAAGTATTCAGGATTAATTCAAAAACTTTGAACTTAAACAGAACAAACTGGGCTCATTTTAAGAATCCAAAGATCGATAACTATAGTGACAGATATAGTTTAAATATTTTTGTTTTGTTTTAATTATAAGGACACCCACACTTCTTCAATCAATTGTCCTGCGGTCTTGACCTGGTGTCAATGGCTGGTGAATGGTTGACAGCGACTGCTAACACAAACATGTTCACTTACGAGATCGCACCTGTTTTCATCCTGATGGAAAATGTTGTACTTCAAAAGATGCGAGAATTGATTGGTTGGAATTGTGGCGACTCAATTCTAGCACCTGGTGGATCTATCAGCAACCTTTACGCGTTTTTAGCAGCTAGACATAAAATGTTTCCTTCTTACAAGGAACGTGGTCTATCATCAATAGGAGGCCAACTTGTCATGTTTACGTCCGATCAGGTAAATTCAAATAATTTCTAATTAATTTTCCTAACACTTTGATGGCCGCTCGCAAATCATGTGTATGATAGCTGAAACAACTGTTAATGGCTGATCACACAATATGTTATTGACAGTTAATACACTCCATGATTGATAACCTAACACATATGATTGGCTTTGTTATATTTCATAGCATTTAAAGATATTGTCGACCCCTAGCGAAGTTTTTTCTGTGCAACCGTGCGGCCATTAAATTGTTAATAACAATATTACAATTAATTCTCATATTTTATTATATCTTTTTTTTTGTTAATCAAAAGTGCCATTATTCCGTGAAATCCTGCGCTGCTGTTTGCGGATTGGGTACCGACAATTGCGTCATGGTACCAAGCGACGAACGTGGTAGAATAATTCCATCCAAATTGGAAGAACTTATACTCGAACGCAAGGCCAAAGGTCACATACCGTTCTTCGTAAATGCAACAGCTGGTACTACAGTGATAGGTGCATTCGATTCGATAACAGAAATAGCTGATATATGCAAGAAATACAAGCTCTGGTTACACGTTGACGTGAGTACTAATTTGTATCTCGAATCTAATCGACTATTTACTGAACTCTACTGAAAATTATTCATGATAATTCTCAACGAGGGTACTAACACCTAAATGCCAAGTTAGGAAAGAGCCTTAACGTAAATAATATATGTGAGAAAGTGAAAATCTGTTGAATAGCCAGTAAATCCCAGTTAGTTGAATTCGAATCAAATTGATCGCGGGAAAACGTGGGATTTGGAAGTCAGTCGCTTAAAAGGGACCATTTAAACCTGAATATCTGCAATCCCCCGTTACTCTTTCTCAAAATAAAAAAACCAAATACGTAACAAATATTAATTTTATGTAATTCTCTTCTTTTTTGTTTTTTTATGGATTTTTACAGGCAGCTTGGGGTGGTGGTTTGCTTTTATCCCGAAAGTACAGACATCCAAGATTGACTGGCATCGAACGGTGAGTCCTAAACAATAAGAATAACTTCAGCATTAACATTGAGGGTGATTTTCCTCTCTCTCTCTCTCTCTCTCTCTCTCTCTCTATTTCGATTTGATCTACGAGTTTTATAGTTTATCCTAAGGGCTTAGCTTTATGGATCCTAAGACTTTCAAGAGGCAACAAAAAAATCGAGGCTTAGTGGAATATATAGAATAGAAAATCAATACTGTATAGGCTTTCAAGGAACCTATAGGATATATCATTTTGCATGATAATACTAAAAATACTGAGGATCGATAAGACAAACTTATTGCTATCGTAAAAAACTGTACAGCAAAAAAATACACCGCTGTTTGTTTAAATCAAACTTGTCCAACAATTATTTCAAATCAACAAGGATTAAAAAAAACAGGGATTAAGGATTGCAATAGAACACATGTAACCTAAGTGAAATTTCACGTACTATTGGAAGATCAGAGTATTTTTTTTTACATTTTTTTCTTGTCAATGATGGGGGTCAGTGTATTTTCGTGCTATTGTGTTTTGTTCAAACTGGAAGCAACTGGGAACTCTAGGGATGCCGAGATTAATCCATGATTTGCATCTGAACGCATCTGCAGCCCCCGTCGAATCGATAACAGACAGTCCGTGACCCTAAAAAAAATCTAGCACGAGGTCTACTCTTTCTCTCTCTCTATCTCTCTCTTTTTCTATTTCTAATTGTTTGTTTTATTTTTATCTCTTTTTTACAGAGTATTAAAATCTTATACACGTACTCCAAGAATTTAAAACAAATTCCATCCCGGTGCACCAAATATCATCAACTTTGTTTTTCCCAAAGTTGTAAAAAAGAACAAATAAACAAACCCAACAAATATTCATTATTTAATTCAAATATTATATTGATTTGATGAAAACCTATTCGATATTGAATTAAATTGGAGGAGGAGAAGATATGAAACAAATATATTTGACATTTCGGTTTTTACTTTTGAAAGAAAAAAGGAATGATCGTGAGCGAGGGTTGGGTTATGATTATTCTGGTTATTGAGAACGTTGAGTTTGATGTATACATATATTTGTTTTTTGAATGGACTGTACTGTCAGTCGGTACTTCCTTCCTGAAGGTCTTGATTAAAATGGCAAACGGAGAAGAGAAAGTCTATGGGCACGAGCAACAGCTGGATCGGTTCCCTGGAGCGCATTTGCTGAACAGAACTCTCCTCTTATATTGACGCGCCGCAGCATCCGTGAGTTGTACCATCCTTCGCGAGTTTGAAATAAAAGCCTCTGCCTCGACAATGCTGGATTAAACACGTACAAAGGATTCCTCCCCTCTCTCTCTCTTTCTCTCTTACTCTCTTTTTTGCTTTCTATCTATCTTTTACCGTGTATTTTTCCTATGTATTACTTCACTACACCCACACGGTTACTATGAACACAATAATATACGTTGAAAATCGTTTTGTAAAAGACGAACTGGTGATTTAGTCGTAGCTACTACGTCAGAAAAGTCACAAATGATTACGAGTAAAAGGTCTCTCTCGAGTGAAACTTTCGTTAGAGGACACCAAATAATACATTCCTTTTTCTTTTTTTTTTCTTTTACTTCTTGTTTCCTAACCCTCATCCTCCTTCCTAAACCTACCCCTTCTGTTTTTGCAAGACTTCTATTGGTATATTTTTGGTTCATTCTTTCACTAATCTATCAAAAGTATGAGTGGTGTTTGTGACAATTACTGCAATTGTCGTTGTTTTTGATACATAATTGAAATTATTTGACAAATATTTTATTGAAAAATAAACGAAGATATAGTTAACAAGTAGTATATTGTTATACACAAATATTTTAATCTAATTTAATTATTTAGGGGTAATTTATAGTTGATAGCTTTAATACGTCACATGTCAAGACTTGCCAAACCTATTGTTCAGGACATTTGATGATTTGATACTTTAAATAAAATACTTGTAGAATATTTCTGTAAATGAACAAAATCAAAGTTCCTAATTCTTTGTCACAAACTTCTATGAATGAAAATTATTTGTTCGTTTATTATCGATTAAAACAGATGTTGTATTCGATATTAATTATGGTAATTATAATACACAGATATACGAGTGACAAAATTTCAAATCTTTGAAATCGTGTTTACCATTAAATGCATCAATAATAATTAGGGTAATTAATAGGCAAATACTAACGTGTACGTTTGCACGTGTTCCATGTTTCGTGTAGCTTTTGGGATTGGCACGAGGAACGAATTTGAGAGACGAGCCGAAATGAGAGAGTGAGAAGAGTAGAAGAGGTGGGGAGAGGATTGGTACAAGCGCCAACCCCAGCTGCGAATCGCATTAATCACTCTAAAGCTTTATATATGCACAGTGTTCTATGAGAAGTTAGGTCTACTTTTATTGTTAACCCTAACAACAAATTTCAATTATTTTTTTTTAACATTTAGAAAATAAAATTTTATCAATTATTACGAATTATTTAAAAAATCATTTAGGATGATAAACAAATTTTACTTGGAAACGAAATTGATCATAGTAAACAGTTCATAAAATATTACACACAAATTAAGCTTAATTAATTATGTAGGGTGATCTGATCTAAGAAACGCTATACTTTTTAGTATTAACAAATGTTAATGACCTAGCAATCGTTTAAATAAAATCTAAGAACCACATTATAAAAAAAAAGAAGATTCGAACTATCAGAAAAGGGTCAAAGAAAATCGTGCATCCAAGAGTAAAGTAAAGAATGACAAATGGATAGTATCTGTCGTCGACAGGAGTCTCTTTCAGGGTATTTCAAGTGTCCTTGAATCATCCACAGTATAGTTAAGAGGACACAAAGGGTCAGTATAACGTGTTGAGTACAAATATGTGTCATTTGCAAAAGAAAGAAAAAATGAACGATAACATTAGTCTACTTTTTATAATCACGAGAAACATCATCATCAAAGATAATCCAAATTTAATGAAAACAAATCACTGATTCAGAAATCAAACGAATTAAATCGATAACCAAATTTTTAATACACGTACAAATTAATTAATATCAATGATCAACATTGAAACCACAAATTGGTGTCAAGTACCCATCAAAGGGCCAGGTCCTCAGTCCAATTCCTTGATTTCTTGGATTAAATAAGGGTTACAACAACAGAGCAGCAGGTTTTCTCTACTACCTAGCAAATTGTATGTGTGTTTATGTGTGCCTGTGCTTGTGTGTTTGTGTATGTGTGAAGTTAGCTGAGGGTTAAATCCGATCCCGTGGCTATATTAATAGCTCTTCTCTCGAATCGATGGGGGAACCACCACCCCCCATTGAATAGAGGAATCCCATACACACAGGACACACGAAGATAACTCATATTTTATCCCCTATTGGTCCCCATGGGAGTGGATAAAAGTTTGACGTCCAGCTGAGCCAAACTAAACTGAGCTTTTTCAGTCAACCTTTTACTGCATAATACCACACCTTCGACAGTTACCAGATAGGACACGTCAAAGTGAAGAACTATTGTTCCGACATAGTACTCGATAAACTCAACACACACACGCACACACACACGAACTATATGAAATTTCCCTATAAACTATTCTTGATTATATTTTGTTATTTACAGCGCTGACTCTGTTACGTGGAATCCTCACAAATTGATGGGAACTTTGCTACAGTGTTCAACCATACACTTCAAACAAGACGTGAGTTAACAATTATTATCATTTTTAATTAAAATAACAAAAAGAGTGTTATTAATAAAATAAATAAATGAAGGGTGCTAACAAAAATTCTGAGATAAAGATGAATTACAAATAAATTAGATCTAATTTCGAATGAACAGCTTGACGTTCTAACGCGTAAAACTGATGTTCTTTCTTTTTTAACTACGAAAGTATAAAAAAAAGAAGGGTGTTGAAAAAAATGGGTAAAAAGAGAAAAAAGAAGAAGAATTTGGTTGAGGGAAGTGACGGGAGTTTTTGACGTGTGTCGAATGGAGGATTGAGAAAAGGGCGATGACATAACGCATAACCAACGGTATGGCATTCCATGGGTTAAAATGGGTGGGTAGGAGTGTGCAGGGACAGGGGAAGAGGTAGATCTACGTTCCCGCGTATACTCCTGGAATTTAATTAAACTAAGAGATAACATATGTTGCCATAGTCCGTCGGCGAACTGCCGAGGAAGTGCCGCTGGATTGTTGGAGGGTCTATCCCTCCAACGTTTCAACTATCTTGCAACCACCCAGACACCATAGTTATTGCTAACTCTCTCTCTCTCTCTCTCTCTCTCTCTCTCTATCTTTCACTTTCCTTCTTCCTCTTTCTCTTCCTCACTCTCTTTCTATGTTTCCTTTTCTTCCTATATTAAAATTCCGTACACCGGGTGCTGTACCACGAAAATATCTCGCTGCTTACTCTATCGTGGATCACTTTTTTCATTTTATTCTCATACTGATTTTCCATCATTTTATTTTCCCTCTAACTTTCTTATCGAATTATTCAACGACAAAATGTTCACTTTGGATTAACGAATTTTTTTATTATAGAACAAACAAATCTAAAACACCGATCATTCCTTTAATGCAATCTCTTTTCACAACCTTTCGAAGAATTTGATTTTATTCAGTAACTCGAATATTAATAATTGAAATTATTAGATTAATTCAATTTCTCATTTTTTCAAATAAAAATATCTTCCTGCAAATGATCGACACTTAATTTTTGAGTAGTGCAAAAAATACGCGTAAATCATGGACAATTTATCGCATAATGGATTTGTTAATTATAAAATCAATTTTATAGAAAAGAAGAAGGAAAAATGAAAATATGATTAATTTTTTTTTGAGACACAAAATGGCGTCTATCGTCTAATCACCGTTTAATATCCTCCCCACCACCCCTACCGTTTTAACAGGTAATCTAAAAAAAAGAAAATGGTGGAATATCCAGGTGGGGTTGGTTGAAACCTTCCTCCACTACCTTCCACTACCCTCGTACCCCTCGCAGCACGCCATTTTGTAAATTCAATACCGGTGTAACACCCTCTCCTCCTGCGCATGTGTTAAACAGTCCGTATCGACCCAGGAAAGCAGCCCTTTACTCCCACCCCCTCGTTCTATCCTCATTCCTACTTCCCCACCTCCCACCGCCCCCTTTCAACCCTCTCGACAGGTCTGTAAATTTACCTCGACGACGTTTTATCGCGTGAAAATGAACGAGCCGATTCTTCACTTTTCATACCACTCTGCCTTCATGTTTAATGGTCTTTTTCATTCCATCGTTTTGTTTGATTTATTTGTATTTGTTTTTTCTTTTCTTCCAATTATAGGGGCTATTAATTAGCTGCAATCAAATGTCGGCGGAATATTTATTCATGACTGATAAACTTTACGATGTTCAATTCGATACCGGCGACAAGGTCATACAATGTGGTCGTCACAATGATATTTTCAAGCTTTGGTTACAATGGCGTGCTAAAGTAAGTTTATTGGTTGAATTTTGTTAAGTCATTTAGATCTTAAAATAATTTTCAAGTCAATATTTTAATGGGATTTAGATTATTAATTTAATTGAGAGAATTTTCGAGTGATTAGAAAAATGTGTGAGAACCAAATACAGCAAATATTACAGTCTAGTATACTTGAAAATATATTCAACAATACAATAATTACAATAATAAATTTGTTTTAACGAACTATACTACCAATATTAAATCTAAATGGTTTAACAAAAATCCGTAAACTAGAAAATGGAAAAAAAAAATAACTCAAATCGACAATCGTTTTTATTTTAACAATAATTTAGGGTACGGAAGGTTTTGAAAAACACATGGACAGGTTAATGGAATTAACAGAATACATGGTCAGACGAATCAAACAAATGCCCGATAAATATTATTTGATCCTAGAACCAGAAATGGTTAATGTTTGTTTCTGGTATTTGCCAACACGTGTTAGAAATATGCATCATGGTCCAGAAAGGGAAAAGATTTTAGGCGAAGTAAGTTATCATTAAATCAAATTTACAACCTTAACGAAAGAACACTAACCTTGACGAAAAAACGAAAACAATTGTTTCTCAGATCTGTCCAATCCTGAAAGGTCGCATGATGCAAGCCGGTACATTGATGGTTGGTTATCAACCAGATGACAGAAGACCTAACTTCTTTAGGAATATTATTTCTAGTGCTGCAGTTACCGAAGCTGACGTTGATTTCTTATTGGCTGAAATGGATCGACTGGGTTATGATCTTTAAATTATTTAAAAAAAAAAACTAAACAAAAAATTTGATTCCAAAATCAATTCGATCTTATCTCATCCTATCGATTCATATCTGTTTAAAAAATAAAACCCCTAAACCGGCCGACGATTGATCTAATCGTTTTAAACCGACTCAAAAGAAAACACAATTTTGACGGAGAAAAAATGAAGAAATAAGAAAAGAAAAGAAGATTATTATAAACATAGACGTGTGTACAAAATTTCGCTAGGCCAGTATTCAGAGATTCGCATAAGTTCATGAGATTATTGTAACGAACAAATGAACGGATGCATTTAGCCTCGCGTTGATTTTTTATATTTTTAATTTAATTCCTTTCAATCTTATTGTTCGTTGATGTTAAACAATTTTATTTAAGTTTAAATGAATTATATCCTCTGTTGAAACTAAAGTAAAAGAATTAACGTATTTATGATTGTTATTGAAACAAAATAAATACAAAAATAAAAACAACAAATAATAAATTCGAGTCTGATGCACCGAACATAAAATCGTTAAAATAAAAATCGTTCCACAATAGAAAAAGAAAAAAAAAATAAGAAAGAAAAAAAAAGCATAGTCATTAAACATAATTCGTTTATAAGTGTTGAAATAATTGTTTTTAAAATTAAGAAAAAGTATTAGCACGTACGAGGAAGATGAGATGATCGTGAGTTGTTAACGGTGCACGTTTCGAATGAAAATAAAACGATAAATAGAAAATTTAAACAGAACAGAGAAATAATAATACAAAATAATGAAAGAACGAGAAACAAAAAAAAATATATACTGACGACGGTTAAAAGATACTCATAGTGATTAAGATGATTAGGATCTTAAGGGAAGTACATTACACAATAACAAAAAAAAAAGGTAAAACAAAAAATGACAAAAAAAAATCAACAACAGTTAAACAACAAAGTAGATATTTCCGGCCGTATGAAAGAAAAAAAAAAAAAAGGAAAAATATATATATATATATATATATATAAAAATTATATATGAAAATAATTAATGACAAATTGTGTATATCAAATTTTCACTTCTATCTATCTCTCTATCTTTCTCTCTTTCTTTCTCTCTTTCTTTCTCTCTTTCTCTTTCTATCTATCTCTTTCTAAATCACGTATGTAAATACATACACACTTACATGCATAGATAAAAGAAAGGATAATTACAAAATACAAACGAAAGATAGAAGTATATATATGATAATTAATAATATTTAATTGCAATAATAAAATTATTTCCAAGTGGTAGATATCAAAGCAATAACAACGTCAATATATTTCAATTATTCTAATTATTCTAATCGTATTTTGTGAATAATAATTTATTTGAATTTTAAATTAATATTGGCAAGAATTAAAATGAATATCGAAATAATAACACTTCTAACTTTCGTGTTTAATTTGACTAACGAATAAAGAAAGAAAATATTTGAAAAAGAGAATAAAAAATAAGAAATTGTGAAAGAAACTATAAACGAATCCTAATAAATTGTGTTGCACGGCTTGCACTTCAATTATAATCTGCGTTGATTAATCGTCGTTGTTGTTGTTTGTTGTTGTTGTTGTTTGTTGTGGTTGTACGAGTTACAACGAATGTCGCAAATGAGAGTCAAAAATAAATACTAAACTAATTAATTATTATGCCTATTATATGATACCTCTATAGAGAGATATAATAATTAAAAAAAAAAAAGGAGAAAGAAAAAAGATGGTAAAAGTATGAGAAAGAAAAAAAAAACATAACGCCACACTGATACTAATATTTAAATAAATAAATAAATAGCGTTTATAAAAAATTGTGGCTTCTTGCATAGAAAATAGTTAACGATGCTGTGCATTATTTTTGTTATATAACAAATCAATTATATGTATAAAAGAAAATTAAAAAAGAAAAAAAAAATAATAATAATAAAATAGAGTATTGTTATTTATCGAATCGTTTGCCAGAAATAAGAAGAAGAAAACAAAAAAGTGAACTAATTAAAATAACGAATATAAAACAAGGCTTTTCAAAATGTGACCCAACCACCATAAAAATGGGTCGTAGAAATTCAAACGAAACTTGGTTTCATTTTCTGAAACCATTCCTTAATGGAGAAATTTGAAAAGTCCTGTAATAAATATTACATAGTACACACCGTATTTATATAAATATATTATTATATTTATTATATTATATACCTAATCCCGTAATTAATATTATTCTATATAATATTTATTATTGTTTACTGTTGAACAGTTCATGTAAAACAAAGAGTGTCATGATTTATATATATATATATATATATTAATAATATATAATATATGTATATACATAAGTATATATTATATTTAGTGTTGAGAAACAATTTTAAAATACAAAACACAAACCCATGAAAGTACATGCTTTTTCAAATATTCGTACGAATGGTTGTCAAATGATTTTCTTCTTTCTTTCTTTTTTTCTTTTTTTTTAAATTTTTGTCATTTTTTACACTCAAAATTAAATTCCTTTCTCTTCTTATTTACATTGAAAATTGATTACCAAATATTAAATAAAAAATTCATGAAATTATAATTTATTCTCGATCTTTCTAACCTCAAAATACGGTCTACGAATAATTTTATTATTTTAATCTTATTTATTGCTAATAATAAAACAAATACAAGATCTTTTCTATTGATTGTTTATTGTAATATTTAAATTAGTATTGTTTAATTTGCTTTTTTTTTTAATTTATTTATTCGACAACACTTCAAAACCGAATATAATTCTACAGATTTCGACTCACTCGCCAGTATTGAGTAATTCAAGTTTAAGAATAAGTAAAGAATAAATAAATAAATAAATAAAAAAAAGAAGCAAAATAATAAAAAGAAAAAAATATTTAGATGTAACTAACGGTGAAAAAATAAAAAATAAAAAGATAATTAATAAGTAAATAAATGTATTTATGTATACACACAGACAGACAGTTAGAAAGAGAGAGACACAAACTCTATTTCATTTTGTTTTTTTTTTAAATGAAAATTCGTAATAATCAATACAGAGAGAACACTAGAAATTCATTAACTGACTCGACTCTAATATATTATTATTATTATTATATATAGAAAAAGGATACAGGATGGGTCAAAAATTTTGTATAAGCAAAAATTTAAACAAAAAAAAAGAATCTATTACAATATTTCTAAATACTTTCTAAATATATTTTATCTAAATTCGTTTGTGTATTTTAATTAGCTTAGAAAATATTTCGACCCACCCTGTATACAAAGACTATAATAAAACTAAAAACTACGAAATGTGGCTGATTAAATGGAAATTGTATTTTTAAAGATACGATATCAACCAATTAGAAATGAACGAACAAAAGAAAGAGAATATATTTAAAACAAAAGAAAAATATATTATAAAAATATTAAACAAATCCCAAACCGATACCTGCAAAGAAAAAATAAATAAGAAAAGAGAGATAAAACGAACATACAATTATTCAAAAACGATAATTAATTATTGTTGTCAATGATCAATTGTTCAACTTGTTGATCAATGATCAATTTGTTCTTATATTTCATAATTTTTATTAATGCGTTACACGAGACGACATTTTGAAAATGATCAATTAAAAAATCATTATTACAAACAAATAAATAAATAAATAAGATAGAACGATATATTTGTATGAATGAAATAATTATTAGATCATTTAATTTCAAAGAAACATTTGTTTTCTTCTTTTAATATAAATTTCTGTGAATAGATAGAATGATTTAATAGCAATTAACAAAACATATTCATCTTTTTAATTATAAAAGAATGTTTAAATAATATTTTACATCGATGATGGTTGCAAATTATTCTTGTGCCAAATTCTTAGAAGAAAAAAAAACAAAAGTAACGATAATAATAATAATTTATTATTAATAATTATGATTTATATTTTGTATTAAGTCTTGCTTCCGATTTATGTTTAAAAACAATTTATGCACATTTCTTTTAAAATTAAATTCTTTCATACTGTATATGCACTTAGAAATCAAAGTACAATGCACCATACACCATGCACCATGCACCATGCACCATGCACAATGCACTATGCACCATACACTTGCACGTTATAGGAACAATCAATTTCCTTTTTTATTTCTGCAATATTTGTATATTTAATAAATGTAATAATTAGATTATTTAATAATGTTATATATAATATTATTAGAAATAAAGAAAATGTAAGAAATTGGCACAAGTATTAAAAATTCAACGATTAC
>JACGTP010000014.1:2735480-2751870 GCA_023678845.1 Mischocyttarus mexicanus | reverse complement strand
CACCATGCACCATGCACCATGCACCATGCACCATGCACAATGCACTATGCACCATACACTTGCACGTTATAGGAACAATCAATTTCCTTTTTTATTTCTGCAATATTTGTATATTTAATAAATGTAATAATTAGATTATTTAATAATGTTATATATAATATTATTAGAAATAAAGAAAATGTAAGAAATTGGCACAAGTATTAAAAATTCAACGATTACGTCAATTCTCATTTATCTCTCGACGAATAAATCATTCACGGTGTATGATCAAGTAGATCTAAAAAGAAAAAAAAAGATAATGAACGTATGAAATATTTAATACGAGTCTAAACACACAGTTTTGTCGATATAATAAATCTGATTTAAGACAAAACTAAATAAAAAAGAAAGAAAAGAAAAAACAACATAAACAACAAATTCACATGTCTTCCAAAAACAAAGAGAATATCGATTAAAACTTTCATTAAGTAGGAGATATAAAATATATTATCTTTGTATAAATTAATTTCGAAGATAAATCATATCTCCTCCTCGTGGTGTAATAATCGTTTATGTTTAACGAATTTATATATAAACTTAGAATTATAAAGATTAATTAACGAAATATTAAAAAAGAAACCGTACCACGTGCGTATGTCAAAATCCTTACAGAAGATGAAGTGCGCGTGTGTATGTGTGTGTGTGTATGTCTCTTATGTGGTACGACAAAATAATAAAAATACAAAAACAAGAAATATGAAAAATGATTTCCAAAAAAAGAAAAAAAGAAAGAAAGAAAAAGGAAAAGAAAAATAACAAAAAAGATAACATATAACTCGAGATAATAAAATTCGACGAATGTAAATTACGTGATACGATGTTTGTGCCTGTGTGCACGTCGTATTTATTCACCCAAAAAAAGCCGTATTACAAATATCAAAACACACCTAGCCAACCTAATCTCGCTCCTAATTATCCACTGTATATCAATGTCTAATTAAATAAACTGCTGTTATCTCAAATTGTCAATACCAACTCCTCAATTTCTATTATTCTTTTTGATCATCTACCTTTTTAAAGAAAATAAGAAGAAGAAAACATTTTGTTAGATTAGAAAATTTCACGATTATACGAAATATAAATCAATAAACGATTTTTTCTTTTTAGTCTGACTTTTAAATCTAATCAATTGAATAATATCTCTGTTTAATTATTATTATTATTAATATTATTATTATCGAATAGATTAGGTCGAATAAAAACTACTACTCTAATATATTTTCTTGATCGAGTTATAATTAATTAGATTGCTGTTGGAATTAATTCGTAACGTTTTATATTACACAGTATAAAACGTTATCGAATTAATCGTTATCCAACACCTAATAGTAAAAAAAAAAAATACCTAAAGAAAAATAAAGAAGTATAATACAAAAATGATAAACTTGTTTTATACACTGGAATATTCCAGTTAATATTTTCGCGAACGCGAATAGGTATGCATATGTGAAATCAAATATGTATACTAATTAAGTCAAACGATAATGCGAGGACTGGTTGACCCTGACGTTATATCTACACTCTGGTAAACTGATTAAATGAATAATAATTTTTCATATTACGAAGTAAGAATTTCTGTAGGGGACTCGATCAGTTGTTAAGAATATAAGAAACGATGAAGTCTTTTATTAAATACTCTAGTAATAGTGATTATCCTATCGAAAATCTTCCTTATGGTATCTTTTCTACTCGAGATAAGGTAAGTTTTTATTTTGTTTATCATTTTTTTTATCTACGAATCATCTAAACAATTAAACCTTTTTAATCTTATCTAACTATAAGAAATAATAAACGTTAAATCTTGTTATCGTGTTGATTGAAACTAATAAATCAATTATGTCATAACTACGTGCAATAAAATTACGTTTATGTGTTAGAAAGATAATAATCCTGTAAATAATGTAACGGTAAAATGTATAAAATTCATTTACAAAAACAATCTTTTTGTTTTTATTCCAAATTGTATCGTAGATTATTTTTTTCGGTAGCGTTACTATTTTCCATTACGTCATGATCCGCCACCTGTTTTGTTTTTTATTAAATAATAAATTTATCAATTGTCGGTAACAAGGAATATTCTTCATTTTCGACTGAATTTAATTATGATCTTTACTTAACCTAACTTTCAGTTTGTTAAAAGAAATATATCCGAACGTTTGATAAATCTACGATGAATAATAATAAACTTTAAAAATGTATGATTTATAATACTTAAATCAAATTTAACGATTAATGAATCTACGATATTTACTTGAAAGAAATCGATATACTAAAACTGAATAAACTGTAAAGAATCTGTCTAACCGACGATTGGTAAACCAAAATCAATAAAAAAAAATATACAGAATTGTAATAAAAAAATAATTCATGAAGTTAAATACGAGCTTGCATTCGGAATAAAATAATCATCGAATGCTTTAAAGGAAAATCGCGAATAAAAAAAAATCACAGCCATTTGCTCGACAGTACTTGCGTTGTTTAAATGAATAAATAAAATAAAAATAAAGGAAGAAAAAACATCGCAAGTAATATCGATTGCCCAGGTCTCACCGCGGGGAGGTTGCTGTGTCCGGAGACCCACTAATGTGTGTGTGTATGCGTAAATAAAATTAGAATTATTTAACATATTAATAAAACGAGAAAGTTTTATTGAAGGAAATGAAACGAAACACGTATTGCTTATACAAAATCCAATAACAAACTGAAAAGCGTATGACATACTCGTAATAATAACGTTTTATTATGTTTACCAGTCTCGCGACTTTGAAAAAAATTGTAAACAGGCTTTGCTCGCTCGTTCGCTCGCTCGCATAAAGAAAAACTATAACGAGTTTATACGCTTTAAGAAATAATAAACCTAAGAAATTGTTTTTCAAATATTTTTCAAACATTTTATAATATATTTAATTATAAACAAATAAATTTTAGCCGAACAAAAGGATAGGAATAGCAATAGGCGATGAGATATTGGATTTAAATCAAATATCACATTTATTTGATGGGCCAATATTGAAAAACAATCAGGATGTCTTTCGTAAAGATTATCTCAATGATTTTATGGCCTTGGGAAGACCAGCATGGTTGGAGGCAAGATCTAAATTGCAATATTTGTTATCGGAAAATACGCCAACGTTGCAGGATGAAATAATTCGTAAAAAGTGAGATAACATATGACGAATAAATAAAATATCATTTAAAATATATACGATTTAAAAATAATCAAATAATTGTTTATTATTTTTTATAGGGTATTCGTAAAACAGGAATCTGTCCAGATGCATTTGCCAGCTAAAATAGGAGATTATACTGATTTCTATTCATCTATTCACCATGCGACAAATGTTGGCTGTATGTTTCGTGATAAAAAGAATGCATTGTTCAGTAATTGGTAATTAATTACTTCGATATAGATTAGCATGATTAAATGTCAATTAAGTGTGTGTTGTGTGTGTGTATTTGTTGAAGTAATAATACCAGTCCAGTAAATACTGTAAACGATTTCTGATAGCAAGTCATAATCCCACTCTCATAATTGTAAACGACTTCCTTATCCGTTCCACTTCTGATACCGATCATTAATATGTGAATATTAATATTTTTAATTGTTTTTTTTTTATATTATCGAATGCAGGAAATATCTTCCAGTTGCTTATCATGGCAGAGCAAGTTCAGTTGTAGTTTCCGGTACACCAATAAGAAGACCATGTGGTCAAACAACCCCAATACCTGATGCAGATCCTTTATTTAGTCCTACAAGGTTAATGGATTTCGAATTAGAAGTTGCATTCTTTGTTGGTGGATCACCAAATGACTTAGGCGAACCAATAACTGCTGAAAATGCATACGATCATATTTTTGGGATGGTTTTGATGAACGATTGGAGTGGTATAACACAACTTTTAAAACTTTTAATTATTATTTCCAAGCAATTATTATTATTATTATTATTATTATTATTATTATTATTATTAAATAATATATATCGATTAAACTTGTTAACATTTAATGAATTAATTACAGCAAGGGATATACAAAAATGGGAATATGTTCCATTAGGTCCATTTTGTGCAAAAAATTTTGCAACATCAATTTCACCATGGGTAATCACTATGGAAGCTTTAGAACCATTTAGGATTCCTAATAACAAACAGGATCCAATTCCTTTTCCATATCTTCGTCACAAAGATAATTGCAATTTTGATATAAAATTGGAAGTTGATATTAAAAGTAAAAACAATTATTATTATTATTTTTTTATTGTCGTTGTTAATGTTATGGATTTAATGGATTATTTAATTACGATTGTTTTATATTTCGATTTTGTTCAGCACCAAATGGAACAATTACAACTGTATGTCGTAGCAATTACAAATACTTGTATTGGTCTCCACGACAACAAATTGCACATCACACAGTGACAGGATGTAATATTAATCCTGGAGATTTAATGGCTTCCGGTACAATAAGTGGCGAGGTCAAGTATTCCAAAATTATTAATACAGTAATAACTGAAATTTATAAAAGATTTATCTTCTAAAAAAAAATTATATTTATGCATAATAATTAAACAATTATCTTGAATGTTAATTCTATAATTTTTCAGAAAGTAGAATCATTTGGATCGATGCTGGAACTTTGTTGGAAAGGTACAAGAAAAATTGAATTAAATGATGGAACCACGAGAAAATTTCTTGAAGATAACGACGAAGTTATCATACGAGGTAATATATTGTTTTTATTAATTATTATTAATTATTATTAATCAATAAATAACAATATTTTCAGGTTATTGCGATGGTGATGGTTATCGAATTGGTTTTGGATCATGTGCTGGAAAATTATTACCAGCAGTTCTTACACATTAATTTATTTTAATATAAATTTGTATTTTATCATTCTAAATGACATATATATATATATATTTTTTTTTTCTAATTTTTATTGACAATAAATTTAAATTCCCGAATAATATTATTGTCTGTTTGATGGAATAAAATGAAAAATAAATATCTACGCTAAAAATGATTTATATTATTATTTTATATTACTCCAAAGTCACACGTAAAAATGTCAACTCGACATTAAACCGTTGTTTTAAAAAATAAATAAATAAATAATTTGATAAAAATATGAATTTATATCAAATAACCTTTGCAACTAATCAAAGTGTTTTCACAGTCTGACGTAAAGAAAGTTTGGATTATTGATTTGACCACTGACCACGGTTATGATACGATCAATAAAAAGGCTTTAGAGTGTACGTATATACGTGTATATGTTTGTGTACGTGTACAGGTGAAATAAGGAATATGGCGAACGCTCTACTTCGGTGAGTAAAACGTAACAACACAAATAAATGATTATAATTAAGATAAATAATATTGTCAAAATTATTTCAATCCAATAAACAAAATGATCGAAGATGTATTTCATTTTGAAAGAAAAGAAAATATTACTATAAATGAATAGTTAGTTATTATATTGTATAACGTTGTAATAGAAGTCTTCAAGCATTAGAATCATCGAATGAACCAACAGCAAGGTGGACGGTACCATTGAACGATGGTAACCATGTGATTGAATTTGAACATGGGACTGCTACTGGTCGTCGGATTGTTAAAATTGACGATGAAGAATTAGTAAGAAGGGAATGGATGTTTCGTTTAGTTGGTGACGAATTGTTTACTTTTAATGGAACTAAATTTGTCATTAGGGTTGACCCTATTCCAGGTTGATATTTTGTTTAAATGTTAAATATAAAATTATATATTTTTATTTATTTATTCAGTTGAAGGGTTTGTTATTTATTTAAAATTAAAAACATAAGTTATATGTGATACGTGTAAATTAATTTTATTTGTTTATATTTAAGAAAAGAATTAAATTTTGCAGGTTTTAAGTATTCGTATACGTTGTGGGTTAATGGGAAAAAATTATAAAAATTTTGTTCAATCTCAATCGAAAATATTGAAATCTTGGTTGACCAAAATAGGAGATAACGAATATAGAATTTTATTGGGTAATAATTAATATGAAATTGTTGTTGTATAAATAAGATTGTGTGTTTGCGATAGATAAATTAATTGTTATTGCAA
This sequence comes from Mischocyttarus mexicanus, assembly GCA_023678845.1. NCBI lineage: Eukaryota > Metazoa > Arthropoda > Insecta > Hymenoptera > Vespidae > Mischocyttarus > Mischocyttarus mexicanus. The sequence continues at coordinate 2,745,736 of JACGTP010000014.1, read as the reverse complement.
TGATTGTTTTTTATACAGATAAACAAACCCAAAGTGTATGGATTAATGGTGAACTAATTGATGCCGAGGTAATTAAACCGAACTATTAAATTAATGGCATTAATTCGTGCATCGATTAATTTTTTTTTTCACATAGAGTACACATTTAAAATATAATTTTTAATATTGATATTTTTAATTTAATTAAAGAACGAATTTATGGATGGCGGAGCAGAAATGTTGTTTTCGGTATCAGGATTACCAGCAGTGATTAGATCATCTAGTTCTAATCAAAAAGAAATTGGAATTGATTATATCTTATACATCGACGATATCGAAATAAATGAGGAAGGTATCTCATCGTTGGATGAAACATAATCAACCTTTTATTCACTGTTACAATATTTTGTATACAGCATTAATAAAATTGAAATAAATTATTCAACAATCATCCTATTTTTCTGTTTGTCTAATTTAATCTAACAAATCAATTCTAATCCTACGAATTATGTTCCAATAAAAAAAAAACAAAAACACATTAAACGATCGAATAAATTTGAATTACGTTAAACCATTCTAACCGAGAAAAAATTATAATTGTTCTGATTAATTCGAAAATTTGTAAAATATTTGAATAAAAGTATTGAACTGATTAGAAAAAACAATTAAGAAAAATGATTTATGCGACTGGTAATGTAAGAACGAAAGAAGAGGATGATATTAATTGGGAAGGTGATAAAAAATAAAAACTAACTCTAACCTAATTTAAAAAAAAAAACTGTGATATAGTAATTGAGAAAAATTTTGTAATTGGCAATTTTAGAAATAACAGATGATAAATTGAGAGAATTTTTAGTAAGTTCGGTGAGAATGAAAAAAATATTAGAAGTGGAGAATGATCTTTTCGAAAGATATCTCAGAAGAAACGATCCTAAAATGTTACGAAGTAAACAAATATTATATTTGTAATATTTAAACATAGAATTATTTTGTTAATTAATCTAACAGTAATTAAAACGACGTGTTTCATTGAAAATCTAATTCATTATATACGAAACTATAATTTTTTTTCTAACTAATAATAAAATTTGTATAAATTTAATCGTAAAATAAATATTCAATACAAATTATTGGCATAAAAAATCAATTGATTTTAATTGCCAAGAAAATTAGATGTTCTCCAAACGCAGAATATTTTGTTTTCAAACCAGTGCATATCCAAAAGGATTAATTTTGTATTTTGTATAGAAATTGATCAGACTATTAGTGAGACATCTAAAGGCATGCAGAGAAACACGTTCCATTTTCCATTGGCTTCACCAACTAGGAGTACGACTGATAGTATTATAAGCCAACGTGACCGAGGTTCACCAAGCACGTGGAGTATGCAGTCTGGTATTCGACGTGGAATGCTGGATCCAATGTTGAGAAGATTGAGGTGGTTTCGATTTAATAGACTGATAGAATAATTTTGCAATCTAATTTAATCTTTCACAAACACACACAATAGAATTTAAACACGTGCCTATTATTTTTAACAGTTGACTCAATCAAATGATTCTAAAGAAAATTTATTTCATGATTTATTTTATGATATAAATTAAAATTAATAACTTTTCACAATTTTTCGTGCACTTCTGATAGCCAAATGAAGAAATGTTTGAAACTAAATTAAAATCGAAAATATTTTACTATAAACAAAATGTTTATGAAATTTTAATAAGATTTAAAAGATTTTAATTAATTGTATGTGACGAATAAAAGAAATATTTTAAAATTGTAAAATATGAGTTTAAGTATATCAATGTATGAAATTGTAGAGTAACTATACCGCAAAGAATGGAAATGATGAAAAATGAAGTGATCGAATACAAAAAGAAATTGTTGTTATTACAACGATCCACTTATAAGGAACAAATTAAATTAGAAGCTGAAATCGAAGAACTTGAAGTTCGTATTCGCGATGTTAAAGAAACGAAGGATCGATTTGAAAATGAAATAATTATCGGCGGTGTTGATAATCTTACTGGCAAAATATCAGCTGAAACTTTTATCAAGTTAATTATTATTATTATTACTATTATTACTAATTCTTATCTCATTTCAATTAAAAACAAAACAAACAAAATATTATAAAAAAATTATTTTCCAAATTTGTTTCTATTCTTGTTAAATAATTTTTTCAAGACAATTAATTATTATTTAATAATTGAACTGACGAGGATAATAAATAATAGAATAAAAAATATAAAACTAACGAGCAGAAAATATTATTAGTATTATATTTTTGTCAAGGTTTGTCAAAGATTGGTTGAAAAATATTAACAGAAAGATTGAAAAAATTTTATTAAAAAGTGCTACGACAAGATTGCAAATACGTAAAGCAAAGAAACAATTAATTCAAAGAGAACAACTCGGTGAAGATCTTCGACCAATTGATTTCGAACAATTGAAAATACAAAATGAGGATTATAAGAAAAATATTGATCGGAGTGCACAATTTTTGCTCGATATTAAAAAAGTCACAGGTATTTATAACAAATTTAATTAATTAAATTCTTATACAATAAGATATTATATAATTTGTTTAACTTCCAGGACGATATAATTCAAAGTTGAGTAAATGTAAAAGAAATTTAGCAACCCTAACGTCATCGTTCAATTCAATTACTAAAGAAATTCATTCGAACGAACGTCAAGCTAAAGATTTGCAATTTAAATGTTTAATAACCGAACAAGAAATAAAAAAAGCTAAAAAACAATTAACCTCATTGACAACGTTAATGAACGAATACGAGGTATATATTACTCAAAAATATAAAATTAATCAATGAATTATTATACAAAATTATTATTCCAACTATTTTACACTTGTCAACACATTTTGTACAATTTTATTTTAGGTCCCAGAAATATTAGATTTCGTCAAATTACAAAACGAGCTTCACAGTTTGAAAATAACTTACGCTCATTTGGAAAGACGTAAAAATATTGAACAAGCTATAGCTACTTTTTAAAAGAAAATAAAAAAGTAATAAATAATAATCCATCTAAACACTTAGAAAATACCCTTCAAGGATAAAATATTTTACAAAGATTGAAAGATATGATATCACAAGGACGTATGAATAATAATAATAATAATAATACTTCATTAAAATTGTTACCAACAACATTTGATGTATCATAAAAAAAACTAAAATAAAATAAAATAAAATAAAAAAGATATCAATCACTGTACAATTATAAAATTATTTTAATTGAGTAAAAAAGAAAAATACCAAATAACCATAATTCGTTAAATCAAGGTGACAAATGTGCGTTTCAAGAATAGTGTATCAAATAAAATAAAATGTTAAATGTCCTTGCATATTTTTGTCCCTTTTTTTAAATATTTCATACAGTTCCTTTACACGAGTATAAGATGAAACCTACTATAGTGACAAAGAAAAATAATAATATAATTACGTTCTTTGGAAGATAGTGAGAGAGAGTAATTATCTTACGGTTATGTCGTCACAGATTACGCCACTGGATAATTATAGCGTTACGGTACGTCCTATGAAACATTAAAACAAGGTTCACATTTTGTCAATTACTTTCGATTTAGAAATAAATCATTTTTAAATAAAAACCAAAATAATCCTGATTAATATTTAAATTTACACAAATCTTATTCAACGATGTAATAAATATAAGACAACAAAAAAATAATAAGAATTATTTTTAAATCACTTTCGATGCAATTGATGATAATGATTTTTATGAACACACACACACATACTTACACACATGCACAAAATATTGTATAAATAATTAAACGATAAATGTAGGAAGTAAAAGAAATATAGAAAAATAAATGTTTGACGTTTCATAGATGTCCGTTAGTTTTTTTTATGCTTAGGTGAACAGGAAGGGGGCAACGGTGATGTCCTCATTGAAAAACCATGATTTAAAAAAAAAAAGAAAAATACTTGGAAAAGGTTAGAATTTATTGGGTCAGTATTTTAAATCAATTACGATCTGTATAAATAATAATAATAATAATAATAATAATAATAAATATATTATTTAATTATAATTCTATAAATCATTAACTTAAAAATGCATCTACCCTCTAACATAAATCTTAAACAAAAACTATTCTTATTTATATCAAAACAGAAGATCCTTTCTTTCTTTAATAAAAAAAATAAAAGAGATAGATCATCAAAAAGTATCATCCAAGGATATAGAAAAAAGATTGGAGAAAAAGAAGAAAAATAAAATGGAAATGAAAGGTGACCTTTTTGTTTTTTATCAAAGAGAGAAAAATACAAAAGGATCTTGGCGTGTGCCATAATATGCGTCTGGGTGGTTACGCTTCACGCTTCGATGATGCCTGTCCCTTCCTCTTTTCGCTTGCGGTCTATCCGTCCCGGAAAAGAGTATCTTTCTTGCTTCCAACGATTCAGTTTTACTCGCGACAGATATACCAAACAGTATCGGTTCAATTCGGTTTAGAAATTCAATTGAATTCAATTCAATTCAATTCAATTCTCAAGTCTTACAATTTTTCCTTCCTTTTGTTTCATTTTTATCTTTTTCCCCAATTTAACCCAAGAAACGAATCTTCTAAAACATCAAAAGATAAACACCCTTGTTCTTTCTTTTTCGATACTACGCTTCGAATAACCCGAATTCACATAAGTCCAATCTTAAATAGAAACCTGATATAAAAAAAACTATAAAATAAAATGATTGAAATGTTTTAATACTTTCGATACTAACTTAAACGTCACATTTTGAACTTGATCTTTTTTTTTTTGTATAAACAAAGTGAACCTTTTTTAACAGTGAATTTTATATATTTATAATAATTGTGTGTCTTTGTATATTAATAAATAAAGTGAATATTAAATACACGTACACACGGATATATTTATGCACACGTTATTGAAATAAAATAACGAAAAATGTTAAAAGACATTTAATTTTTTGTAATAATAATATTTGTGAACAATTTAATTTAAATAAGATATATCGAACGATGAAGAAAATAATAATATTATCTATAATTATATTTATTTTAATAAATAAAATTCAAAGCAGATATGTCGAGGTAAGAATTATAATAATTCCTCTGTTTAAACAATACTTTCTTATAACACAGATACATACACTCAAACAGTTCGATTAACGGTACTACGGTTTGATGATACAGTTAGATAAATAGGATAATGGTTATGCTTGAAAACGTTAGAAAAATGTACATTGTTTACTACAGAATACTAATTAAAAATTGCTAATCTACTTTCTTACTATACCAAACATCTACTAACGATTATTTGATTTATTTTAATTAATATTAATAAATATTCATGAAATGTTCATTTGTAGGGACTCAACGTTGACTTAGGTGAAGCTTTGCAATTTTTACGAGAATACGAAAGAGAAGCTTCTTCTATGTGTACGAGAGTTATGAGATCTCAATGGAATTACGGTACCAATGTTACTGAATCTACCAAAAAAAAAAATGGTACATATTTCAATGAAAATATTATTCCTCAAAAAAATATTTATTCACTCAAAATAAGATTCACTTGCCAACAATGATAAATAATATATTCAAGTAATAATAATAATAATAATAATAATAATAATAAATAAATGCATATGTAAATTTTCTAATTAAAAATAATTGATTTTATTATTATTATTTCATTTAATGTTGACTGAGCAAAAAAATAATAAAAATAATTCCTCGACGAAGTTAAGACGATTTTAATTATTGTTTAAAAAATTGTTTATAGTTGGACGAGCAAGCATTGAAATTAAAATTTGAAAGAGCATCGTGGAGAAAAGCAGTGAGTTTTGCATGGAGTCGTATACCAGATCCTTTGGCAAGAAGAGAATTAAAAATGATTGCTATAAAAGGACGAAATGCATTAACCGATGACAAATTTAACGAAGTAATCAATTTCAATATAAAATATCGAAACAAATCATTTCAATATAATCTAATTAAGAAACAATATTTTCTTTCTGTATTGTTTATTTGCAGATACATCATCTGATTGCCGAGATGAAAGAAATTTATGGTAGAACAAGATTATGTCCTTATAGAAACATGGGATCTAATTGTAATCTGAGTATAGATCATGGTAAGTACCCTTAATACCTAAAATCTATCATAAATTATTAAAACATGAAACCTATACTAACATAAAACAATATACTATGTGTATCAGATATTAGCAAAATTATGACACAATCTAAGGATTATGATGAGCTTTTATATTACTGGCATGCTTGGCACGAAGCTATTGGACCACCGCTTAAAAATAATTTCATGAGATACGTTCAATTAAGTAATCAAGCATCAAGATTAAATGGTAAAATTAAGAAAATTCTTTTAAACAAATTTTTATTAACGTGTATACATAAATTATGATAATTCGATTGTTCAAAAAAAAAAAGGTTTTTCTGATACTGGAGATCAAATGAAAGAATTTTTCGAGGATGAACATTTCGAAGAAAACATGGAGGAAGTGATATATGCCATAATGCCGTTATATAAAAATCTCTTCACATATGTTAGAAGAAAATTATTTGAAAGATATGGGAATAAGATTAGAAAGGATGGTCCGTTACCGGCTCATATTTTGGGTAACATGTGGTCACAAAATTGGGAAGGGATTTATGATTTGGTTCAACCATTTCCAGCTACTACCAAACTTGATGTTACTTTGGATATGATGATATTAGGGTACACACCTTTAAGGTACTCGATCATATTTATTTTATGATCAATTTTATAATATTTGGTTGGTGGAAACAAAAAGTTGGATTTTTGGCCACAAATCAATGGGAAAATACATTTTTTTCCACCTACTCAATAATAATAATAATAATAATGATATATATTCTATAAATTGATATTTATTTATTTTTTTTTGGAACGATAAGAATGTTTCAAGTTGCCGAAGAATTTTTCACATCACTCGGAATGAAACCAATGCCACCAGAATTTTGGAGATTTTCTATGTTCGATAAACCGATCGATCGAGAAGTTATGTGCACCGCTGGTGCATGGGATTTTTGTAACACCATAGATTACAGGTCAATTTTTTTAATCATATTCAGAAAAAAAAGAAAATAAAAACAAAGATTGAAAGAAATTAAAAATTAGTTAAATTAATTTTCTCTTAGAATAAAACAATGCACCAAAGTAACGATGGACGATTTGTTGTCGACTCATCATGAAATGGCTCATTTGCAATATTACTTACAATACAAGGATCAGCCAATCATTTTTCGGAAAGAAGCCATTCCTGGTAAGACACCTGAAAAATAAAATTAAATTAAATTAAATAATAACACATAATTATAAATTATTGGTTAACCAAAATAATTGTGCTGTGTTGCCATTACCGAGAACAAAAAATAATCAAATATACTTTACTTTGGCTAATTTAAAAATTAAAACAAATTATAAATAATATAAATTAAAAACCCTTTTTTCTATTTTGAAGGTTTTCACGAAGCAGTCAGCGATGCAATAATATTGTCAGTAATGACACCTCAACATTTGCACAAAATTGGTTTGCATAATAATTCAACGGATGGTTACGAGAGTAATATTAATTTTTTGATGCTTATGGCACTTCGTAAATTGGTTTACATTCCTTTCGCTTATACAATCGATCAGGTAAATTCAATAATTTTATTTTTTAATTTATTTAAATCTAAATTATTTATACAAGAAAATGTGTTTTTATTGTTTTTAAGTGGAGATGGGGTGTTTTTAACGAAGGAGTCGAAGATATGACTACAAAATGGTGGGAATTGAAATTGCAATATCAAGGTATAGTTCCACCAGTTGTTAGAACTGAAAGAGATTTTGATCCGGGTGCTAAATATCATATCATTGCTGATATACCATACGCACAGTAAGAAAATTCAAAGTTTTTCGTACGATATTTTGTATTTATTTACCTAAAATTATTTATATATGTGTAAATTTATTTAAAATTCTAATTGAAATTTTATATCACAACAATTGCAGATATTTCGTTGGTACGGTGTTACAATTTCAATTATTCCAATCGTTATGCGAGATTTCAGGACACACTGCTGAACTTCATACTTGTGATCTTTACAGATCACGCGATGCTGGAAGATTATTATCGTACGTTTAAATAATTGAATTAGCTGAAAAAAAGTTCGTCAAGAAATTTCTGGATCAATTCAATACAATTTATTTATGCATCTAATTTTCCTATTTGTAATAATTAATTCTTCTTTCCTAATCAAAAATATATTTTTGTTAATTAGAGATGTTTTATCAATCGGTGCATCAAGACATTGGCACGATGTTATCAGACAAATGACAAGAGGTAAATCCAACAAATTAGATGCAAATGCAATACTCAAATATTTCCAACCATTGTACGAATGGCTCAAACGACAAAATGAAATGGAAACAACGATTGGATGGATCACAATTCAAGAAGATACAGGTTTTAATTTTTTTAAATAACTATTTCTCTCTCTAACGATAATTAAATATAATTTAAAAAATTAAATTAAACCTTGATTGTTTTATTTTTCAGCATTATTCGCTCATTGGAATCAAAATAGTGGTAACAATTATCCAACTTCCACCATTTTGTTTATTTTCATAATATCAATTATTTTCTTTTATATTTAAAGACTGTAACAAAAAAACAAATATTTATGTATATGTATATATCTGATAATAATAATATTAAAAATTATATTTAAACTAAATTATATTATATTATTAAGAAATTTAATTTACCTTTAAACATGCAGATTATTTGTGTTTTGGAGGTTAAAATTAAAAGAAAAAAAATAATGGCGGGAAAGGTCGAGCAATTTTTTAAAGAGGCTCAAACAAATTTTCTCCGCAAGATGGTAGCATAGTATTCTATCATCCGATTAGGTTTGTTAATCGATAAATGAGAACATGTGTGTGTATATAATAACGTAAGAAATGTGATACAATCGTTCTCATAAAGTATTTTTTAACGTATTTAAAATATATAATCTCAACATAAATTAACACACATACACACACAAACACACGCATATATATTTACGTACACATTCTCAAAAGATAAAAATCAAAAAATCAAATCATCAGGGTTAAAAAACACTTTGCTTAGTATTTCGCAATATGCTCTAAAAATTGTATTTTAAATTCTTCTATCTCGGTGGCAAGACATCTATAAAACCTAATTTAATTATTTCCTGGTTAGAAATAATAGGATCGGATTTATAAAATGGAAGTTATAATTAATCGTGGATTAAGATTAGTCGCAACAACGTTTAGGTCTAATTCATCTTTATTAATAAACAAAGGATTATTATCTGCACGTTGTTTATGCTGCACGAATCCAAAACAATGGATGTATAACAAAAACGGTAGGTTAGAACCAAAAAATATATTATAATATTAATTTAAGTTAGTTTAATTTTAATATCTTCTTTCTCTTATTGTAAGATTAGATTTTTTGTCTATTTGGTATAAAATAATTTCGTATTTCAGAAAATAATGCTCATTACAGGACTGCATTACGTAGTTATTTTTTATTTTCTCACGATAACTTTGTATGCCAAAGAACGTTTAAAGCTAATAGACATAACATTATCTTGGCGTACTCCAATGATTCAAAGAAACAATCCAATGACGAAAGTAATATACCATTGCCGGATAAAAAATTATCCATATTTCAAAGGATGAAACAATTGACCAAAGATTATTGGTATATATTAATGCCAGTACACATAGTTACCTCAATTGGATGGGTTGCAATATTTTATGTCACTGTTAAAAAGTAATACTTACTTCTTAAATTATTTTTAACATATTTGCTATCGGTATTGCATCTTTACAACGCATTGACTTCCATCAAGAACCTTACATTTAAACATTTCATACAAATATTGAAGGTTTGAGTTGTGGGTTGAAAACTTTTCTATGCTGTACGATAGCAAACATGTTAAGTTCATTAAACCTTTCTTTTTCAACCATTTGAGTCCCATGCACCACTTTCGTGCTCTTCAGACTTCATGTCGAAAAAATCCAACACATTTGAACAATATGGACACTAAGGTTATCAACATAAGAATAAAAACACAAGAAGCATAATCCTGTTGCTGAGTACTAACAAACATAGTTTAAACTAAGCGATTTTACGTTTCATGACTTTTCTCGAGGCATAATAAAATAAGTACTATTTTGCTGTTTAGCTTTTTTCGATTGGGTTTTT